>JAHPZR010004577.1:75000-92863 GCA_019787425.1 Platygyra sinensis
TGTGTTCCTTGTGTGGTTCATTAAGAGAGCTTGGGCTGCCTGTGATTACACCTGTTAAAGTGTTATTGTGTTGTATGGATGAAAAACGAGTGCGCCAAATGTCGCAGACTCGTTTAGTTTATAATTTTTCGTTGGTAATGGAAAGTTCTGGCACAAAAAGATGGCACATGGCTGGAACTGACAGCAGATTTAGATTTATATTTCTACGGCGAAATTATAAGAAACGATGGGTATTGCCATCTCGGAAACCACAAAAAGCCATAAAATATCGATCACTCAACCACAGGGAGCACACAGTCTTGCTGAGTAGGGATAGAGTAAATAAAGGAACGAAAAGAATGAATAGTTTACCTTTGTCTCATGTTGCCATCTCTCAGCTCACGAGATTTTACTGGGAAAACTGCTGCTTACAATCCTGCAAAACACTATGGCGCTAAACTCGTACCTAGGCCTTTCCGCGCTCAAGCAATAAAAGTTTGACATTTTATACAAACCAAACTGACTTGTTGCTTACCTTCTTAACTGTTGTCTAATATGGCAACTGTCGAATAACACATTTCTGTAACTTCCTTAGTCCATAATTCATCCATTTCGAAGTAAACAAACAATTAACTTTTTTTACGGAAAGTTTCGCCGAAGAAAATTGAAAACCAGACACAGTAGGCCGACACAGCATTAGGGACTATAAACTGCAAGGGACCGCATGGTATTGGCCATGAGTTTGAATGTTTAGGCTGGCTTTGTCTAGCCACATTTATTTTTTGCTTTTCGAGACACCAATAGTGACACTTTGGTCTTCTTGCGCTCCGGAACACGTGATGTGGCAACGCGTGTTACGGAGCGCAAGTGAGTTCAAAGTACGGAACTTGATATGGTGAACGGGTCATTTTGCAATTTATGTGCGTTGGCTCTTGGCTGGCGTTACATATCTTCGCTACACTGTGCTGACGAGCTCCAACAAGAGCGAAACAGCTGTCCACAGTTGCGATCCTGCTTTATCGGTTCTGGTCATGTTGGTGTCTCGAAACGTTTTTCACGTACTATCAGCCTTGCAGTTTATTGCCTTTATATACACAGCATTAGAGCCTGTTTACATGGAGGTGGGGGACCCCAGGTAGGTGAGGTAACCCGCCTAGCCGTGGTCGAAAATTGGCTTGCGTTTACATGCAAACTTACAACCCCGGGGTCCCGGGGTGACGTTAGTAGTCGTTGCTTGGTCGCTAGGCATGTAAACAGAGAAAATGGCGGGCAAACGACGCATTTTGGCGGTCAGTGTTCTTTTCCTCTCATTATCTGCCCTCGCTGCAACATTTCAGTGCTGTGGCTTTTTACTTTTTTACTTTGGCGCGCTTTTGGAGGCTTGCAAATGTAACATGAACTCGACCCCGGCTAGGCGGGTTACCCCACCTTGAGTCGTTTACATGGCAAAATGCGACCCCGGCTGACAGGGTTACCCTACCTGGCAGACCGGGCAACCCGCCTAGGCGGGTTACCCCACCTATCATGTAAACATGATCAAATAAAAATGAGAGATTATATGGAGAGGCGGGTTACCCCACCTAGGCGGGTTACCTCACCTACCTGGGGTCCCCCACCTCCATGTAAACAGGCCCTTAGTCCACATGGCGAGACTCATTCAACGCAGGCTGCCAAAGGTCACGTGGTTTTTTTAACAAATGGCGGGAATATTCGACACACACACACTTCTGTTGATAAAACAAGACATAAAAAAATATAACGCAAGTCTTATCTTGTTTTAAAAGTGTATTGGCAATACTTCTAAGAAATCGTATGGGATGTCACTGACATTGACAGACTGCTAAAACAGTGCATTTTTCGCTGATGTATTTCAGTCTGAGATATATTTGAGATCATTCGACTGATTTAGGAATGGGTTTGGAAGGATCGCTCCTTGACACTGCGATCGCAAGAATTTCAGTCTGAGATGAGATCAGTAATCATAGCCGATCGCTGTTGTAGCTGCTGAGATAGATTTCATATCTATTTCGTCGATCGTACTGAGCGTTCGCTGCGATCAGATGTAAACCCGTCCCTAGAGATTTCTACCTCTATACATCCGTTCATAGCGGCCAGGTTCTAGCGATCGTTTCAACTGTAAATTTTCCCAGCTGAATACACTACGTGGAAGGTTATTTTTTTCCCAGGTCTTACAAACAAACAAACACTTTATTTACCGAGGGTGAAATACATTACTACCTGTTACCCGGTATTTTACATAATGGCCCCCAAAAAATAAATAAATAATTACAAAATAAAAATTCAACTTATCCTACTAAATATAAAATACCTACTCAATTAACAATTCTAATGTTGTGCTTAGAACGTCCTACTGATCTTAAAATATCCTATTAAGGTCTTATAGGGTATTTTCTTTATTGTATTACCATACCGTAGCGATCATAACGACTGATGTGGGAAACCGCTTCAAATTCAGTAAGATGTGAGACTAGCCAAGAATATCGCAGTTCAGAAGTTCTGAACTCCCAAGGATGTTCCTGGGGAACTTTTTCAAATTAAAAGAAATATATTCCCCATGGTGAAAGATTTAGCCCAAAGGAAGCCGCCTATACAGATTTATACTGGTTATACTGGTTTATCACTGAGACGAAGAGCTTATAAGCTAAGCGGTATTAGAAACTTTAATAAAACAATGTTTATGATGCGATGAACTGGCAAGTAAACAACTTGTAGATTTTGATAAGAGATAGCTTGTAAAGAAGCAAGAGACCTCATAGTCTCTTGAAAGAAGCCAGTGTTCTCAGTTATAAGTGGGAGGAACGCTTATAACAGACATTTTACGTTACGCTTGAGCTTATCTATCATGCCCATATCGTTAGTGACTTTGTGTGGCTACCTTCCAGCTAAAAAAAATCGTGGAGTTGAAAAGCAGCAGAGATTATCATAAACCAATTAAAGTCGCAATCCTTTTTTCATCTTTATACCGTCATCGAGGTCTTGCATGTGGACCCCCAGGAAGATCAAGTAAAAAAAAAGTTTGCATAGGAGCCGAGTGGCCCAATTCTCCAGGTTTTTGCAGCATGAAGTGACTAGGAGTATTTCTACTCCCCCCTGGATGGGATGCTAGTCTATCATAGGGTTATCCCCCAGCATTAAATTCGCCGGGATTACCCAAACACTCCAAACATGTAGTTTGGTGAAGAGAGGCACTGCGAGGTGTCCAGTGAAGTGTCTTACCTACAAACACAACACAAAGTCTCCAATCAGGGGCCCCGTAAAGCTACAGCAAACTCGTACCTTACCATTACAGAGCTGGTTTATTCACATCATATTCTTAATATGAACAACAGAGATTCCCTTCATACAAGAAGTTTCAAGCGCATAAACGTCTCCTCTTTTAGATACAGCCACTAAAAAATGGCTTTACTGACCCGAGAAGTTTCTTGGGTTTTCGAGAAATGGGCCCCAGGGGCCTCCCCAGGGCTCAAACTCGGACCGCTCGATCCGGGGTCAAGCGCACTAACCATACGACCCTTGCGCCTCCACAGGGAGAACAGTCAAGACGGGGATCCTACGGAGGCCGGAGCCAGGGAACTATCCCGGACAAATTTAACAAATGATGTTTTTCATCAGTTACTGGTAGAAAACTGGAATGCTAATATGTGTTTTAATTAGATTATAACATACTGCAGTTTGTGATTTTACAAGAGGAGTAAAAGGTTGAAACTAAACTGTCTCAGCAGGGATTGAGAGACGAGACGCTTTAGCCTAAAAGGGTCACTTTGTCCTTTTGCCTTCGCGATCGCTAATGAAGACTCTTCCAAGAGACCCCAGAGAAACGACCTGCTACCAGCAGACCACGCTGAGTCATGTTTAGGATGGGTCTCCGTGAGTTTAACCGTTATAGTCGTAAAAAAAAAGCCAAAAATTTAATTGTTAGGCGTAAAAAATGGAATTAAAATGTTAACCTTGAGCCGTGTAAATGTTAAGCCTTAGAAACAATTTAACCATGAAAGTGAAAGTCTTAAGATCTGTTCGTTGTCAATACTCTTTGGTTTTTGTCTTGCAATAATTACAAAACCTTTATTCCATTCCGGAATGGTCTTACAGTCAAAACGCCTGAAGCGTTCCGCCTAAACAATGATTAATGCGTTCATTAATCCAGAGCAGGAGCCTGTCCAGAGCTGCTTTGATTCTTGGCTTCAAATTTCGAAAAGTCAACTGAATATTATAGTCATCCAACCGTAGCGTCCATTCGAACATCGAATGTTGATTGGACTAATAACAAACTCAAAGTGTTCCAAATACGGAAAATGTTTTCAGGATAGCCATCGGAATGATTTTCAACTACTGGCACAGTGACTTGCACGGCACATTTTCCCGGGACATTAATCGACCCTTGTACGAGTGACAAAGGACTTCCCCAGACTACAAAACGGAATGTTGGCGGCAACAGTTCCCCAATTTCTGCCTGAATTTCTTTCCTGACATCTGAACACGTCCTTTCCAAGAATGCTTCTGATTTTTCTACCAGAACCAACTTAGTTCTCTGCCCATCTGTGAACTCAACGAGCACCATGGTGGACGAAAGAGTTCAAAATGGCGCCTTCGTTCCAGGACTCCTCCACCTCGTGACCAGCTATCGTTCGATTTATTGTTCATTAGTCCAATCAACATTCGATGTTCGAATGGACGCTACGGTTGGATGATTACAATATTCAGTTGACTTTTTGAAATTTGAAGCCAAGAATCGAAGCGGCTCTGGATTAATGAACGCATTAATCATTGTTAAGGCGGAACGCTTCAGGCGTTTTGACTGTAAGACCACATTAGACGATGAAAATTAAGTTTTAAATTTTTAACTGAAGCAATGGTAATAATAATCAAATTATAAGATTTCTGTTAACTGTTCGGAAAATAGATTAACAATTAGCGGTTCAAAAAAAAGCCAAAATGTTAACCGTTTGTCGTAAAGCCACCACTTACTGAGACCTTCTGTTAGGTCAACTTGGCTCAGCTCCGTGAACGGATCATCATGCTGAAGGGAATTCAATACGCTGAATTACGACAATGCTGACGAGCATCACTAGAAACCAGGAGCCCATATGATGGGCTCCTGCAACAAACATTTTCCAAACAAACCGTGATTTTCTCAGGAAACTTCATATAGCATTTATCGGTTTGTAAAACATCGGAAGTGTTTTCTGGTTCCTTATTATTATGTCAAAAGCGAATCTTGACAAGCAGTAGAATGTTTGAAAGATGGCCAGGCCAGTCAGAGCAAGCAAAACCCTTATCAGACCTTCTCAATTTCCTATCAAACACCACACTCGAAGCGTTCTTGTTTCACAAACAAAAATAAGTTGTTTTTATTTTCTGGATGGCGTTTTCGCTGTTTCTGATTAACATCACCCTCAAAATTAAAGAAAGTTGAAAAAATAAAATTCAAGACAGTTTTGGGAACAAAACATTTCAGTACGGGCATTAAGATTTCAACTAAGAATACCACGGACAAACCAATATTCTTTAAAAAAAACACATAATACTGAAAACAAGGGTTTGTCATGGGCTGTATATTAGTGGAAAGGAATTTACTTCAGCAATGTGTTGTTTTTTTTTTCTTTTTGGAGATTAATCTGACTCTCAGATTAAAGGGTTTTTCCTCGACATAATCTCGTTATTCTGTTTTGCGGACCCGTCAATTGATTTTCAAGTTGAGCTTTTCGATATTAACATCTTTGTCGACCAAAAATTGGCGCGAATGCCACAATAAATTTCTACGGTCATTGAAAGAAAATTAGTACCAATTGAACTGCAATGAAAGAATGAATTCGTTCGTCGGCGTTCATGATCATGATGTTAGTCTCCAATACAGTTCGTCGTTTTGAGTGTGCGCGAGGATTTTGATATATGGACTGCATGCCAAAGCCCTTATCTCCAATCAATTGAACCACTTCAGCCAAATCTGGCGTTCTTTGAATGCTTGAGCTTCTTCGTTTCTCAAATTAGTCCGTGTTTAACGGGGAATGAACAAAGACAAACATTTGCGGTGTTTAAACTGTTGATAAGATCTTCAATATACCAGAAGTTAGGGTGTGGCGTAGATGAAACCACGATTAACCTAATTTCCACTGGAGTTTTCCTTTGATAATTAATAATTTCTCGGTTTCGTATATTTTGAACTGATTTTAATTTCACTTTCTTGAATTTTTTTGGCTCTCAAATCAACGCGGATTTTTCGACGTTCAATCGATTTCACTGTGGCTTAGTTTATTTTATTTCGCCAAAGGCTCATTTAAGAAATTATTAAAGCATTAATCACGAATTGTAAATCTGTTTATCTTCAGATCTGGATGAAAGCCAAAACATTTCATCCAACAGACAGACTATTGTGGGGATTAAGTTGTATCTTTAGCCTTTTCACGGTGAATGCAGGGATATTAAAAGTTGCGGTTTCTGATAACCTCTTGTGGCCATGGTGGTGTTATGAGATACACAAACTGATGTGTAAAGGGGATCATTTTTTGTGTAAATAAAAAAGGTCGCCTTTCTTAGCAACACATATCTTGCAATGCTTTTTATCATCTTTTTCCATGAATTTGGGGCAAAGCCACAAGTATATTCGATTTGCGTGCATACCTTTCATTGTCAGCACAGAGTGATGTTGAAGAGGAAACTCAAATAAAGTAAAATCCTTTTCTAATCAGCAGAGATAACTGTCGTAAAAAAAATAAATAAGCCAAAGCAAAATAACAAAGCTGGTTTATCTTGAAATGCTTCTTGAAAATATTTCAAAGACGGTAAAGTACTCATTACATTTATGTCTTGATATTTTTTTTTAGAGGAAATGAGGTTTGGTTCTGCAGTTAACGTTTTTAGAAGAAGTCAAAATCTTTAGGACTACAGCAGAGGGTTAGTTACAAAACGTGGAGAGATTTTTAGTACCCTTACAATATACTATCATCTATCGGTATTTAGCAGTCCCTAACGAGACAGTTATTGACAAGTACCAAGTCACGAAATACGATAATTTATCACTTGTAGTTATCAAATGTCAGAAGAATACCATCTGCACAGATAGATACGAGTTGAGTAGAAAGTAAAGAATGTGACATAATTGGATCAACTAAACTACAGGTACAGGATCCGCAATTCAGTGAACATCGCGAAATAAAAATAAGTACTGAAATAAATAATAAATTTTTCAAAAAAAACTGACCGAATTAAAAGAAATAGATGTCCTGTAAAGTCCAGTTTGCAAGAGAAACGAGATTCTAGATATATTGTAAAACTCGCATTGGACTGTATAAAGACTTCAGGTTCTTGTTGTATACGAAAAGGTGAGCTAGCATGCGTACATGGCAAATGTATTTAAATATTTAAGAAAGCGAAACCGTTTAGAAACATGAACAAAAAATCATGACATTTATGTCACACGTTGAAACAATGCAATTGAAGAACTTTGTTTTCTTTTCTTGAAAAGTCAGCCAACGTATTAAGAAACTCGAAGTTGCTTCAAATGTTCCTCTGCTTTCGTTCTCAACCGTAAAATACTGGAGCTACGAAAGTTTTCAAACATCTCAGTACTGTAAGGTGACACATTTTCTGTGTGGACATATCTTTCGGGTAAACTCTGATGTGAACCACAATGTCTTGCCATAGGAACATAAAATGGAGCTAATACTGTGGCTTTTTCAGTGCAAATTTTTGAGGTGTCGCCCTGGATTTTCTCTTTTTCTCTTTCCCTCTCTTTAGGGTTGGTTGCTATATTTAAATCAGTATTTGTTAAAGTGGTCGTGACAGATGCAGGCTTCACTGGGCGAGGAGAAGAACCCCTCTTGTCAGTCACTCTGTCTTGCATAGCTTTAGTCGCGTTGATGAGTTCTTCGATTCGAAAGCCTTTGCCGATGTTTTGGGAAACAGTGGTGTGCTTTTCCGTTTGCGGATGTGGAGGGTCTTTTCGTGACAGGATGCTCTCGATGCTGAAAGAGTGCGATGAGAGCGATGGCTGTGCATTGTTCTCCACACTGGGTGGAGAGAGAGGTTCAGTTTCCTCTGAATTGTTCTCTGAAGTCAACTCCCTGTCGAACACCTCGAGAATTTTCAAAGTCACAGCTGATTTTTCAACCTCACTCTTCTCTCTCCTGCCAGGTCTCGCTTTGGTTTTCTCTTCTCTCCGCAGTTTTGCTCTCCTGTTTTGAAACCAGACCTGAAATGTTCAAGCCATTTTAGTGCAGAAGCCAACACAATGCCACACGAAGACAAAAACTAAAGTAAACCAATCACGGCAAGCGACATCAATGGACACATTTTTTACCCTTAATTTACCTTATTTTAAGACAGCTCAATCATAAATCATTTCTGTGAGGATTTAAATACACTACCCTAGTCTATAATCTAGCCCACGAGATGCTACAATCTGTTTTGTAACCAGACCTGAAATTTTCAAGGCAGAAGCCTGAGGCAGAAGCAAACAACACAATGCCACACGAAGACAAAAACTAAACCAATTTAATACCACAAACAGCAATGGAGACATTCTTTACTTATTTAATTTTAAGACAGCTCAACCATAAATCATTTTTGGGAGGATTTAAATCTGCCACTCTAGCCTCAAATCTATCCCCCGAGACATATAACTTTACAACGTATGTAAACAAAACTCGACGTTTTCATCGCGTCAAACACTGTTTACACATCCCATTGTAAAAAATCAAGCTCTTAGCATTTTTTTGGCAGCAAACTGAATCATGTTCAATTTAAGCCACTTTGTGCTAAATAATGTGGCTTGTGTAGAAACATAAGAACACGAACATTAACATGAGTCCAAGAAGATAAAGGTAACGGCTCCCTCTTTCTACAGCACATTAATCAATCGTGACCCAAGTCATAGTAATTTATTACGCTTTGACAAGCAAAAAACTTCAAGGTTAAACTAAGGAAGTAATTCCCATCAAAGGAGCTATTTGCAGGGAAATGTTCCCCACTATGACCGACCAGCTATGAAGCAAATTATGTCGCCCTCCCAACTTTGTTATGTTTCGCTTGTAAAATGCTGTTGTTTAAAGGTGAAAGGCTAAGCCATTTTGAAATTGCAATTTGCTTGCATGCTTGCAGCGTTGGATGGCCCAGAAATATTTGGAGATCGGCAACAGCATTAATCATCGGACAACTGTGGTTTCTTAGTCAATTAGAGCTTCTAAAGAGTCCTTAACAGTGAAGGTTTTAACACCGTTTAAAGGCGTTAAAGGAGATGAATGAACGAAACGCTATTCTAAAGCAGCTCGCCCTCAGAACATTCCTTTAAAACCAAAAAGCACTTCACAAAGCCAAACTTCAGAAATGCTCAGCACAATTTAAACAGCTTGAAATCCGACAGATAATTTATTTATTTATTGATTGGCTGGCAAGGTGGCAACTGGTTTAAATTCTCATCCATCTCGACACGTATGTTGGTAAAATCTCACACCTTCAACTAAGGAACACACAAAACCACATCTTTGAATCTAGAACAAAGTGTTTTCTCGATTTTGTAGCTGTGTCGCTTTCCTTTCGCACTAATTTTCCAAGTTTATACTTTGAAATTTCAAGGAAAACGAGACGAAATCTCTGCACGAAGCCATGTCTCGGACGCGCGAAACGGAAGCTGCTGGCGACTCCAAGTCGCCAGCAAAATTTTCGCCATTACGAGCTCTGTGCGATAACAGAAACGCTATCACAAAATGGCTTCCATTGCTTATTTAAAACTCTTCTCCAAGCCCTAAACGGAAACATGGAGTGCAACTGTGGTAGAACACTGTCTTTAGATGGCCGAATAGAGGAATTATTTAATCGCCTATTGACAAAAAGTGGTTGGTAACAACTGGCTAAATTCAATTAGGTGTGTAAATCAAGGAACACGACAGGAACAATCTCAGCTGGGTGTCTCCTTCGTTCACAACCATAAATCAACCTTCTGTTGTAAAACTTTCTAATTTTTGACTTATTCGATTATTACAAAGTGAGAAAAAAATTTAAGCTAAGAGAAATACCGATTTCGTGCATTGTTCTGAGAACAATTCGCGTTTCTCGGCCGAATAACTCTTGGAGTTTTGCTTCAAGCTCAAGAGTCTGTTCTTCGTTCAGCTGACTAGTGTGAAAAATAACTTTGGTAACTTACGAAACGTGTTAAGAGAATTATCAGACCGGCATCTGTTACAAATTTTACTGTACGAACTTGGTATTCAAACCAAAAGCTGGCCAAAGATTTGTACAGCTCATCATAGCCCGACTGCCTCACGAAGAAGCACTGATGGTCTAAAAATTGAGTTATAATTCTGATGGAACACTTGTGTTCGCGAAGCTACAAGTTAAGCCTGCAAACACAATAACAATGTGCGAGCAATAACAATAGTGCCGCAAGTACTGTGGGTTGAATATTCTAGCGACATTTCTTTTAGTCTCACCTGAACTCTTGACTCGAGTAAGTCCAGCTTCAGAGCGAGTGCTTCTCTGGTGAACACGTCTGGATATTGTGTTCTCCTGAAAACCTTCTCCAGCTCTCCGAGCTGCCAAGCATCGAAATTCGTCCTACTTCTTCGCTTCTTTGGTAAGATAGGAATTTCTACAGGATGGCATCGCATCGTAGGAGAAAAAGGAACAGAAAGACATTTATTCGTTAACTTTGTTCAATAAGCTAGCTAAAGCAGGCCGCGAGAGCGCGTATGGGCATTGGTGTGAGACGCGAGACTTTACAAACAAAGGTATTTTTTAAAATATGCATACCTATGGCTTCGATTATTTCGACTTCGGAGTCGGAACTCAAGTCTGCTAGGCTACCAAGAGTGACTGGGTACTGGAATAAATTTGTGTCTGCTCCGGCGTTTGTCGCGCACGAGAAGCGGACATTTCCACCAGCTGCGTGCGCATAGGGATCGCCTTCAGACAACATGAGATTAAACGTTGCAGGATGAAAATTCATAATCCCTCTCTTGCTCCCGTGGAAGCCGGCGCCAAAGTGAGTGAGGTAACACTCCCGAGGTGCGCTTTATAAAAACGCGCGCGTTCGTTTCCGTCAGAAAGGAAGGATTGATTACGCGCCGAAGCTTTAGGCGCCTCGTTAGGATAGCAATGTTAGTTGTTAACAGAAACCTAAGACCATGGCCACTGGCAGGCAAGGCAGGCAGAGATGACTAACAAGCCGTCAAGTCAGCTGTCCAATTATCTAATTACGCCTAAAGTAATTAGAGCTGATAAGCTCATGTCCCGACGCCACAAAGATCACTCGACACATGGGCGGCCGGAGCCGCGCTGTGGCACGATTGTCTCCTTGGCGGGGTAATTGGTAATTGTTTGCCATTCGGGTTGTTTATGCTACGCGCTTAGCTGTTGGGTAAACAATTTGGTAGCGTATGATTACCACTGCGCAGATTGATAAAGAGAGATTAGACAGTGAGCGCTTTTTAGTGCTATTAGCAATGTCGATATCAAACCATTAGAAATAGCTGTTACGCTAACACATGATAAAGTTTCATTACAGGGATTTAGGAGTTGATGCAGTTGGTTATTACATGTTTTATTTTAAAAGAGGCAATAAATCAAGGTCTTATCCATTATTCATCTGCGATGATAGTATAAACGCGAAATGCAAGCTCTTTCTCAAGAGCAATACTCACAGCTCTCGACATAATACTGCCGTGCCCAGAAGCATATCTGTGATTTAGAAATTACTATGCGCATCTGGATTTAGCGCACACTTTGACAATTAAATTGCTAGAATATTTTCCGTATCGCTTCTTGGATCTGTGAGATTTAAAACCTAAGACCACACGCCCTGCTGTCGCTCTGTCGGACAATGTGAATTAATTTACGCTTTCAAAGGACCTTCGAAAAGGTTTTCTCTAGAATTCTAGCCCATCTTCTCCTGAAACTGAGGTGGAAACGGTTGGACACTTGGGAAAAGCTGAATTCAATCTAGAGTTCAGGCATTCTGCAGTCGCCTGAGTTGGTTATTGTTGTCAGCGAGAATAACAGCAGATCATCCAGTTTGATACCAGGAAATTGAATTAAGACAGATTGTCTGACTTGTAAATCTCGACTCTTGAAAGAGTCTTTCCTGCGGGGATTTCTTTTCGTATTAAAACTTTCAACTATCTACTAAATCAGTATTTTGTTTCTTTCCACTTCTTTTTCAAGCATGCCTGTAAAACCTGAGATCAAGCTTACACTGAGGTTATGCCTGTATGTAATACATCTGACTCTGTCTGAATGAGTCAATAAAGGATTTGAAGGGATTGAAGAAGAAAAGCTTTTCAGGCTTAACGAAAGTGGAAAGATGAACATGGTTACTATTAACAATGTACTTTGTACTTGATGAGATTGGATGTACTTTCTGTGTCATACAGTAGCCCGTCTCTAGTTCTAGGGTCTTCTAGCCGTGTACTGTGGGCGCGCATGTTTTACTACATTGTATTTGAAGAAGGCTTGATTGTGTTTTATGTCCACTTCTTCTTGCGTAGGATTTACTGCACCTAAAAGCCTGTGTAGAAAGCGTTCCTGTTCGAGTAAAGCTGCGCGTTTGCACATAAATGGCAGCGCCTCTTCGCACTGTTTTCAATCTTTGCCAGTATGTGCAAATGTGGGAATGCCTGCTAAACAGGTTACCCAGCTAACAACGTCTGACCTATTGTGATCTGCTTCTCACGGCTCTCTGACCAAGCATTTGGTAATATGCTAGTAATTCAGTGTGTTCTTGTGTAATCTTCTACTTCAGTGAACTCAATGCATGCATGTGCTTTAACTAAGTATTTCGATTTCATGATAATGCTGTATTTTGTATAAGTGTAAGCGTATGTAACAAAGTGTAAAATAAAAAACAATGATAATATTACAAAAAAAAACCATTTGCTGGTAATCTCAACTTTTGGTTAGCGATAGAAAATCATTTCCTTACGAGATGCATTCCTGCTGTGTAGGAATACGTTGGGTTGAGCCATGCATGACGGTTGGGAGCCCATCAATGACTTCTTGATCTGTAGATGCTGCCTCGTGTTAGAGTGTTTTATTAGTTCTGCAAAAACAAAGAATTGTTTGAAAGGAATGAGTCCGTGTATATCATAACCATAGTTAATAGAGGGGAATTTCAGAACCAAGCAAACACGAAGGAACAAACAAAGATGGCTTCATATGTGTTGGAAGGTCCACGACCCTGAACAATCTTTTGTTTTGTACTCACACACTATACATGAATTACGTAACCAAAACGTTTGTATTGGTTAGTAACTCAGTCAGAAATAAACGGCTGTTGTGTTCTATGCACGGTCAAGGTTAAAAGCGTTTTTAAAAAAATATGCAACAAAGAGCCTTGTAGGGTTACCATTCCTCTCTATAAAGTATGATAACTTTGGCTCTGAGACTTTTCAGATGCTATGACCTCGGGGTAAGACATACTGCAGTAAGTCGATGTTCTTGAAGAAATTTGAGAACATTAAGATTGCTACTGTATTCCGATATAAGCTGGTTTAACACTCGCTAAGAATGATTTCAGAAGCAGGAACACTACTGTAGAAGTAGCGTTAACTCTGGAGTCCGTTTTCCTCTCTGAACGCTGTTATGTAAAGCCACACCCTACAGAGAGGGTTAACGCCGTGAGTTATATGTTCGTAACCCTAAGGGATGTTCTGTTCAGTATCATAAAATATTCTATTTTTTTCATCAAATGGGATCTACAGACATCTGAGACATCTTTATCCTAGGTCTTACTCTAACACTACTAATATCGGCTGCCAAGCATTATTCAGTCCTGAAAATTTCTCTCCATTTTCAAGACAATAGCTAATGTTTTCAGAGTTATTCTCGTCATCGGTTTGCCTGTGTGTGTATAGCAGCAAAAACCGCAAGGTTAGGTCACACTGCTTGTTTACATGGTCAACTTATATAGTAAGTTTTTTTTCTCGTAGCAGTTGCCCGCATTAACTCTATAACGTTAGAATTTACTTTCATGTCAAGAAAATGACCTAATGTACAGAACACCAGGAGTATGGAATTGTCTTTGCGCTCATTTGCGAGCATGCGAGCAGTGCGTTTATTTTGCGAGCATTGGCACTGAGTGAAAAAGTTTCTCTTGCGAGCAGCGTGCACTTTAGAAAATACGGCATGGCAAGCAGTATGTACTCCCGCGTATTTTTTCCCCAGCCATCTCTCTTTTACTAAAACTGAGGAAACGTTGTTTTGAGTCAAGTGATCTAGCTGACAACTCCAGAACAGATATAGACAACATGGTTCAACCAATCACATCAGCCTACAGCCAATTATGACTTGTTTGATGTAGCTTCACGTGAGTCCGTGATGGACGCTCAATCGTTCAAGGAGATCTAAATTCAATTCTGACCACACCACAAGAAGAAACTTCAAGCCACCAGACTCCAGAGTCCGAGCATGCGAGCACTCATCTAATTTTTTGCGAGCAATTCCAGCAAAGGCCAAATTTTGCGAGCACTTTTAAATTGAATGAGACGATTGTATATACCCCTAATACCACTGGGATGCCAGGGCACATAGTTATTTCACGTAGCCCAGACTTAACTGACTTTTTCTTGTAAAGAAACTTACCTATATGCATAATTCAACAGGACGCCATCGTCTATAGTAGGTTTTTCAAGTAGCAGTTGCCCAAACTTAACTCTCTAACATCAAATATTTACTTTCGTGTCGAGACAACGACCTCATGATGTGCATAATACTGCTAGGAGTTATAGAATAGTATAATTTGTCAACATGGACAGAATTTATCACTCTCAGGTTTAAGACTTCAGGGTCAATTAGTCAATACAGAAAGTCTTAAAGAATCTATTTCAAATTACCTAAGTACGGTAAGCTAATTTAGCAATAAATGAGAAAATAATCAAATCAGCATCATATCAATATCAAATTAGAGCCCTTTTCTTAACACTGTAAATTAAACACTTTTTTGCAAGCTTTTTGCCTCAATAAATTTAGGATAGACTAAAAGATTCTTCCGTTTACACACGATGTAGCAACTGTAAGTGGATTTGAATTCGCTTGTGCTTTCTCCGCGGTAAACTTAGTGAGAGCTTGGAATAAAGGTCAAATCGATGTTGTGTAATACATTCCTCCATCATTTAAAATCAGGTCTCAAAAGTTATTTTATTTAATACCAATTCAATGTAGGCCCACGAATAGATTCTGATCTTACAGAAAACCCCTCCACTAATTATGCTTTACTCAGACATGAGTAGAGCCCCTTTATTTTGTTGTAGCCATAGCGCCTTGACAATTAATTCAGGGCCTGTAAGGAAGACAGATTTTTCTCTCAGTCATGTTGAATTTCCACAGAGATTGCGGTTTTTTAATTCAATCTTTTAGTGCTAGGTGGCATAAACTTAAGACGAGCGAAGACTTGTACTATATATAATGACTCATGATCCACTTATCTCCACCGAGTGGCACACCCTTGGAGCTTCTCCGAACTAAACAGCTTCGGTCAAGGATGTTATTTCAAAAAGACTGATGGAGAGTCCAAATATGAAAAATGTGATCAAGGTATGTAGTATAAGCAACGTTCATAATATTCAGACGGTCATTAACCTGCATAGGCATTCAAAGAAGTTGGAATTGTGACTACAAGTCAGATGGCGTTTGTGCACAGTATAGAACATTGTTATGAGACTATCTTGTTCTGGAAGAAGAAGAGCCGTGCTTATGTCCTTGCTAAACTTGACCTTATTTGTTATTTCTTATGCTTATGATTATCTATTAGAAACAATTTAAAATCAATTTACGGGGTACAAGGTTCATAAGATCTTCTTGTACACCAGCTGCTAAATAGTTCGATGTGCATGCAACATTTTATATAAAAAACAACACATTAGAAATTTAACTCAGTTACAACTCAACTGTACTGACTACGAAATACAGATATGGATTGCATGAAATTCCATTTAGAAAAAAGCCCCGGTCATATTTTTTTACGACTAGTATGACTTCGTTATAGCTCATGTATTAGCTACAAATAGATTCAAGCCAGAGAACTTTATAGGACCTAATACATACAACTCACCCAAACCAGAACGTGCGAGTTTTCGTCGTCCAAGTACTCAACCCAAGATAACTAAATGACCTTCCAATTTTTTTGTAATTGTAACTGGAACAAAAATACTCGACACCAGCTTGGCTTTTACATCATCATGGCCCTTGAATCACAGATAGAAGTTAGAAATTATAATGTCAAGTGAGATTTAAGAATGTCTACTTGATCTCTACGAGATAAGCGTGCTAGATTCGGAAATGAAATAGATGTAATCACGGGTATGATTAACTCGTGACATTAAAATTTTATTCCTACTTTGACGCATAAACTGATTCATCCGACAGAGCAATTGTGCTTTAAAGTGCAGAAAAAGAATCGATAGAATGAGTTTAAGTTCGTAAAATGCGGTCCTAGGGGCCGATTTTGAAATCATTGTCGACGGACTCTCAGTTGCAAAGAAATTTGAAAACGGGTTCAGCCTGGGTTAAGTATATAATCACCTACAGTTGATGGGATTTAGTCTGTGGCAACGTTTCACTAAATGGCGAAACGAATAAAACTCTAGATACAACATAAACCGTAAGCAATCTCTAATAATTAAGCGGTAAACCAACCTTAAATATACTGCAATGAAGTGAAATCTGAAATGAAATCACTACATTGGTCTGGCCTGAGGTCATGTACAGAATGTTTCATCCGTCACGGGGGAAATTAGCCATGGTTGGTACACGACAGACATCAACACCGACTCAAATCGTGCTTTTAGGGTAAAGGGGAACGAAATTGTAAACTAAAAGGAAAGGAAATGCCTGAAAATTTGTTCTTACCGGGGAAAACTGGCTAATGCGGGGGTGCACCCCTATCAACGGGTCGTTGTGATAAAATGCAGACACGTCTTTCAAATGGATCAAGTTTGTTAAAACTTGATTAAGTTTGTTAAAACTGTCTACTTGCCGATCTTGACCCAGAGTTTGCACTTTCGATTGTTAGGGTGATAAAAAACACTATTCCTTTGAATAGCCGTGCACAGAACGTGGGACTGTCAATCACGGTTCCAATCTTCGGTCAAACTGAATGATTTTGTTAACTGAACATAACTTTAGTCTTGACCATTCACTAGACGTCCCTGATTTCCAATGAGAGACTGGAACAATTTCAAAACCATTTGTTGATTTAGTAAACCACTTTTTTTATGCACCAGTCATGCAACGATGAAATTAGTTCACCTAGTCGTAATATAAAGCTTTTTCGCAGTCAGAGTTAAATAACTGAAATCCGTTCGTGTAATTAAATCGCGAAAAACCATATCAAGACATGCTCAACTTGAAAGGGTGTGGCTTGCGTGCTGCCGCAATACAATATAGGATCAGTTATGTCAGGAATTGATAAACGAAGAAAGGGACCAATCTTAATAATGATCTATGATTTGGTTAAGTCTGTCACCCTCTGCCTTTGTGGCGAGAGTTTGTGAAAAGATCTTGCACAGCCGAAAGTACAAAATTAATTGCAAAATGTAAAACAAACATTCTGAGGCTTAAAAGGAGAGAGATGAACTTACTTTATGGATTTTAACGGCGTCATTCGTTGTAAAATACAAGAATACAAGCAAGTGAAATTGACAGCATCTCCGTCTTCAAGCCAGGCCGAGATGCCTTATCTTTGGCAATATATATGTGTCGAACCCGCTGGAAATAATCAAGCCATCATCGAGAGGTCAATTTCTCAGCGGATATTCTAGACTTTCTTGAGCCCGTCGAGTTACCTTCAGTTTTTAATCAAATCTGTTTTAACAAAGTAAAAAAAAAACTGTTCTCTTTTCAGGACATGGTCTTTAGATCAATCTCAAAATCAAAAGAA
>JAHPZR010004578.1:0-22500 GCA_019787425.1 Platygyra sinensis
CTCCTCGTGAGCCCACAACATTTTGACCACTGTGATGACGCGTATCGTTGTCGATAAGAGTACAGACCACGCTAAACCACATTCGATTTGTTTTTTACCACAATATCAAAGATAACGAAATAAACATTTGTCTTGACAACTGAAAACACCGACTCGGACTTCAAAGTGCACGCGCTGCATTATGCAAATGAGCTGCTGGTACGCGACAAACTCTCCTTTCAAAAACTTTACAAACTCGCTTAATATGCACAAACAATACGAAAAAAATGTTTGGGAAACGAGTAATGACACGTACTCGTTGTCGTTAAGAGTACAGACCACGGTAAACCACATTTCGATTTGTCTTTTACCACAATATCAACGTCAAAGAAAATGTTTTTCTTCAGAGCGCGAGCTGAAAAGGGTCATTGCGTGACACATTGACCCGAGCAGCGTGGTATGGACTCTAAAAGACTTCTGTTGTTCTAATGTCTCAATGTTATGTTATAAAACAAATGGTAAACGCCATAGCGTGTACTACATTTCGTGATGATGTGAAATTGCTCAATGAAGCGTTCAGGCATTTCACTATTGTGTTGGAGGTTATAATGCTTGTAAATGGAAGATGACTTTCTAGTGTGCCCTTCTACGCGCCCGTGTAAGTGACCATCTGTGCAAAGGTGTTTGTTTAGGTCATTTATTGTAATTTATACTTTGCTTGTACCTTTCCTCCTTGCATGCTTTTTAACTAGTCTCTTGATAATGGAGTCATGATGACCCCGAAACGTCGAGCAATAAATCTCTCCTGGTTCAGCAAATCTCTACTGATCAAATCATTTTATTGTACATTTTTTCTAGCTCCATATTGCTATAGGTCTGTGGTGCCGATTAACAAAATAACAGGCAAATTCTTTGCAAGTGAAGAATGATCAATTGGAAAGAAGAAGCCTGAAAAAAAAATTCAGGTATCGCGGAGGTCACAGGTTCGAATCCCATTGAAGCCCTGATTTTTTTCAGGCGAGTCTTCTTTCCAATTACTTAAATTGGAAAAAAAATGCGATGATCATTCTTCACTTGCATCTACAACCGCAGTTCAAATATGAATTATTTCATATACTTCACATCAGGCAAATTATTTGATAACAATGCGTTCTGCACTAACGAGGGAATACTTAGATAGAACTTCGGAAAGGAAGACAAGTTTAGACGTATAAAAATTTAATCGCACAAAGAGAGATTCCGAAGCCTACCAAAGCTTTGTCAGTGGAACGCTTTTATTTCGATTTTCGGTTTTGGATGAATTTATTGCGGTTTTGCGGTTTTCGGCGCTCTTTTGTGTGGTTTTTCGGTTTCTAATAAGCCCCTACGCCCCCTCCTTTAACCTTCTTCAGCATAAATGGCGTAGAATGTAAATGAGTGCTTTAAAAGAGCCGCGGGAAAACGTCACTTGTGATTGCCTAAGGCGTTGTAAATGTCAGAAATGTAAATGTGTTCGTTAATGGCATTCAGATTGCGAACTGAGCGCGACGCTTCTAAAAATAATCTTTTTGACCACTGGAAACTGCGGTAAATAACCTCCACGTCGTCAAGGTCAAATTGGTGATTGTTTTGTTTGGAATGTTGGGCTAACAAAGAGTTCTTATTTCCTATAAATTCGCTCCGTTGCGCTCTCTAGTCTTTGATCTTAGGACTCTTGTAAGAGCCGATATTTAAACAAAGTTTCAAAAACTCATTAATGATTCATAAGCACATGACCCTATCAGAGACGTCAAATTGATCACGTGCATGAACCTTTATACCTGGTAAAACATGGTCATTCTGAAAAGCCAGGGAAGGGACTTGATTTCAGTCCCAGGGAAAAGTGGGGTTGAATGCCTAAACAATACAATTATCGCTGAATTTTTAATGAGAACGACTACCATGATCTTTATATAAAGATCACACGTAATCTTTATATAAAGATCTCAATCAATTACATTAAAAATTCATGTATAATGATAATCACACATTAACAACCAACATAACAGGCGTACAAATAGTTCACCCCGCGTTCACAATATTTATTTCATTTCCCTGGATAATATTTTACAATACAAAGATACACATGGTTTTACTTTGTTGCAAAATTAAACGTGCAGTTGTGAAACACTGACTTAGACATCTCTATATGAAATACTTCACTAGGCATTGGCATGTTACATAATTCTTCATCCCTAACTTCGTAATTCAAATCTAAGTCGGGAACATCCACTACATCCACTACATCACGAGGTGGCCCCAATAAATCGCTCACATTCCGTTCTTGCTCAACACTTTTCTTTTGGTATCGAAACAGTGCATTAGAACGGTGTCCAGTGCGCTTGTCAACCAAAGATTCAAAGACTCCGGTGTCATATTGACAATGTTCGTGTCCAAAGCTTGAACTTTATCGAGTTCCACGTGGAAGCCTGCTTCTTCCTTGCTTGGGTCTTTATTCTTTCTTGAAGCTTGCCACTCGGCAAAAATTTTCAACGACCATTTAGTTACATATCGTGTGGATCTAGGAACAGATTTTTCTAGAAATTTTCTTTCTTCCTCCTCACTTTTAGAATTTCTAAAAGCTCTTTTTGGAGGCATTACAAATGACCACGACTCTTCTAAGGAAATAATGAGGACTGAGGCAAAAAGCTTCGACTCAAAAAGCTCTCGACGAAAACAACAGAATTTTTGTCGATTGAAATGCACGCGTTTTCTCGGGTTTTTGAAGCCGCACAACAATTCGCATGCACGTGTTTTCTCGGGTTTTTGAAACAGTAGAAAAATTCGCGTGCACGTGTTTTCTCGGGTTTTTGAAACAGTAGAAAAATTCGCAGGTAGGTGTTATCGCGGATTTTTGAAGCCGTTCAAAACACTCGCAGCACGTGTTTTATCGGGTTTAAAAACACTCGGCTACGCCTCGTGTTTTTAAACCCGATAAAACACTGCTGCTCGTGTTTTAAACAGTACTTAGACAACGTTTATGAAAGTCATCGTCTAACCCACGTTTAAACCACGAGTACCGATTATTTAAACGTTGTTTACCATAACAGTGTTTAGACAGTGTCTAATCACCGACTAAGGAACAATAGTAAGTTAGACCTGGTCAAAGGTAGGTTTAAACGCTGTTTAACGATATTTTCATGGTTAGCCATTATGAAAAAGTTGGACCTCTGCGCTACAGACAGTTAAAAAGCTATTTCAATCGATGTAATATACACGTTCGACAAATTCGGCACCTTAGGGAAAGATTTAATCCATAAGAGCAATACGGCGACGAGGACTTCGATTGCGTTTTCGCCTGAGGAAGGACTCGGTAAGTGACCTCATAAAAATTTTGGATAGAGATCTTCAAAAAAAGAATGCAAGAGAGTTACTGGCGATTTATTTGGTGTATCTGTATTTGCTGCATGCACAGTCATTCACAAGGTTTCAAGCGCTATTGCGAAACAAAAAGGATTTTTCCTGTCATTCCTAGAGAACCTGGCTGATACCAAGAGAAAGTTTATGATGTTGCACACTTCTCTACACTTCACTTTTCACTTTTTATGACGTTGTCCACTTTTCACGACTATGTAAGTCATGGTCCTTTTTCGACTGGAGTTTCAGCCGCCTCCAGCATCCTTGAAGCTGACTGAGGTCGCGCTTGATACTGTTAGGTTTCCGGGAGTTAAATAAGTTAAAATTTCCACTCATGCCTTGCCTTTTTCCCAACTTTTTCCTATCATAGATAGCCTTTGCCTTCCACTTCAAGAAAGTCTCTACCCAATTCGGCCAATAAAAGTTTTCCTTGTTCGATCGCTGAAATTTGTTTGACTTGTTTTGGAAGCCATGTTGCAGAGAAATAACCACTATCTGGAAATTGGCATACGAAATAACTCCAAGACAATACATTTCCTTGTGAGACATGGTTTAGCCATTGACTCGAAAAACACGGTTCAGTCGCGTTTCAATAATGAATTTTAAACATCGTTTAGCCGTTGTTTAACGAGACAACGTCTAAACCGCAGCTCAGTCCTAAACAATGGTTAACATAGACTTCGTTTAAATGATCGGCCCCAATAGGGGCCGATTATTTAAAACGAAGTTTAGACAAACGTTTATGAAAGTCACCGTCTAAACCCTGCTTAAACCTTGAGTACCGATTATTTAAACGTTGTTTTTCCATAACAGTGTTTAGACCAATGTCTAAGCACCGACTAATTAACAATTATCCTGCGAAATCGCGCGGAATATCGTCTGATACTTAGCCGACGAGGCCGTAGGCCGAGTCGGCTAAAATCAGACGATATTCCGGAGATTGAGCAGGATAATTGTTTTATTATTCAACAAATTGATAACAAAATTGATTTCCAAGCTCGTAACATTTTTAAACCTTTCTGTCGACATTTTTTCACTTCACTTTTTCTTCCCACGTACGAAGCTACGTATATCGCCGGATATCTGTCACCTACGGATGACAGATATCGAGAGCATCATGACCATATTTGGATAGTGTTACAATTTGTTGAATAATAAGGAACGATAGTACGTTAGACCTGGTCAAAGGTACGTTTAAACTCTATTTAACGATGTTTTCATGGTCAGCCATTTTGAAATGGAGGGACCTATGGGCTACAAACAGTTAAGAGACTGCGCCAATCGACGTAATGTACATGTTTGGCGAGTTCGGTAACCTTAACCCATTAGAGGAATACGACGACGAACACTTTCGATTGCGTTTTCGCCTTAGGAAGGATTCGGTCAGTGGCCTCGAAAAAAATTTTAGATAAAGGTCTTCAAAAAAGAATGCAAGAGAGTTACTGGCGATTTACGTGGTGTATCTGTATTTGCTGCATGCACAGTAATTCACAGGTTTTAAGCGCTATTGCCTATTTGCCTTTTTTGCCAACGTACTGCTTTCATAGCCTTTGCTTTCTACTTCTGAAAAGTCTTTACCCAATTCCGCCAATAACAGTTTTCATTTTCGCTGAAAAATTTGTTGTGCGACTCGTTTTAGAAGCCATGTTTTAGAGACATAACCACTGTCCTGAAATTTGCATACGAAATAGCTCCGCAGACAATGCATTTCCTCGTGAGACATGGTTTAGTCATTGACTCGAGAAAACACGGTTCAGTCATGTTTTAATAATGCATTTTAAACATCGTTTAACCGTTGTTTATCGTAACAACGTCTAAACCGCAGCTTAGCGCTAAACCATAGTTAACTTACACTTCGTTTAAATAATCGGCCCTAGGTTTTTAGCTCCCTTGGGATTCCTGGCTGTCGATCCTGTCCAAAAATGCGATGGATCCGTCTTTTTCTCCTTCCCCTGTAAATTTGATGTGTTGGTTGATGGAGTTGAGATGGGTGTACAACTCTGAAAGATGTTCACGAGCGATACAAACATGACTTTCGTCAACATACATATACTACGACTTAGGAGATTGGGGGTGGTATTTAAAGCTCTCTCTTCAACGTATTCCATCAATATTTGTTTGTAAAATGTGCGACCAAAGGCGAACTATTTGTTTTTAGTTGTGATTGCAAGACTATAATACTGTAAGTCTATAATGTTGTAAAAGGTACGACTTAAAGGCTGTAGGCGCGAAACACATCAACGACACAAGAATGCAAGGTTGTGTAACTGATAACCTGCCAGGGTTCTAACATTGATATGTTTTGCACTTCCTTGAGAGTTTTGTTTATTTTTAGACGTTATGTTGGTTTTTCTTAGTGATAAATCCCAGCACACAAGATTCCCGGGCCGCCAGTTTTGCTTCAGTAGTCAATAAGATTATGGCTCTCGTTCGTGGATTGGTGCGAGTAGGATATCGAGAGATCGGAAAAAGACAATACTTTTACACGCATGTTTTAGCGAGAACAGTGTGCTTGTGCAAATGTAAGAAAATAGCGCGTCTTTAAAAAGGGGATTACACCTCACAGAATTTTGAGTTTATCGGCAATATCTTAGAGAAAGTATTAGGTGTTTCTTGTTTTGATTGTATCCGATTTTGTAAGTTTCTATAGCCGACCCACAAATATGCTTTTACTTTCCGTTGACCAGCTAGCTTGTACTGATTAAACTACAATCATGGACAAAAAGTCTTGGGACAAATTAACAATTGTGGCGATTTTTCACACGCGCCAAACAAACACTCAGGCGCGAATTCATCTACACTTGTTCAGCCCTCCCCCCCCCCCCCCCCCCCTACAATGTTGGACAAGTGTACGCGCTCTATTTCTCTAGATTTCTCCGTTTTAAAAACACAGCAAATTAATGCAATTACACAAGTGTCCCAACGAATTTTGTCCACGATTGTCTGATTTCTACGTCTCATGGAAAAATGCACAATTCCGATGTTTTGGCCCTAAATGCAGTTAGGACCCGAGAGTGTGAATATCTGAGTTAAGACAGGCATTTCTTAGAGTTTTTACCCGGCTTTTCCGTCTTTTTTAATGGTTTTGGACTGCGCTGGGAAAGGTGTTGATCTCACATAATATAGAAACTTTTGTATGTGATGGCAGTGATAATGGAGTCGCTTGATTTGGATACGTAACGAACTGTTAACATTAATGTACAGTTCTTCAGATACTTCAATATTTTAAAACGACAAATCTGTATTTAAGCCAATCTTAGTGATCACCTTAACAGTTATTACAGCTTGTTTCAGTGAGTACAAATATAGTGAGGCGCTTTACTCTTCGGGTAGTGACGTCAGCGTTCACTGGTCATCGCGCAGTACTCAGCGGCGAAGAAAGACAGTGTTAATTCAATTTCCTCAAAGTATCGACTAAGAATGCCAGCCAAAATATATTTTCAACACGACAGTTATGGTCCTTTTTGGAAATAAGTTCACAAAAGTCATGTCACAGCACGCTGGCAGTGAATGCAACGGTTCTCACTAAATCCAGTGTAGAAGAGTTAACTTTAAAACAATTCTTAACAATGAAAAATGAGAACCGTGTTTGCAGAGCTCAAAATTAAGTTTTTCCCAGCAATAAAGGTGTGGAAGATCGATTTCCAAATACAGTTGACTTCAACACGTCTTAAATGTGAGCTTTTGGAAATAGTTAGGCAGATTTTAAGGTTTTAAAGTGAGTACCGTGGCTGAGAACCGTTGAGTTATGCAAATAAAAAGGGACCAACTCATTGCGCATGACATCAAAAAATGTCACACAATGTCATTTCGTAAACAAATAAAGGGAAATGACTCCCAATGGCTGGAAACAACTTTCAAATGCTTGGTTCGGTACCTTTTGGGTGAAAGTAGTGTTTGCGATGCACGCTCACTGCCTGCATGCATCACATATTCATGCTACAGTTGACTTCGAGATTTGACATTTCCGCGCGATTTCCAGGGTGAAGACCTTCTGTTTTTCTTAAAAACCAAGGCTTTTGCTCGCTGTTCGACAGAAATTCTTGTCTTTACACCATGATCTATAATGCCCGTTGCTGCTTTTAGCGTTAACCATGTTTGTCCCTTCAAATACCGCACGCGCCATTCTGAGATAGAACACTGAAAATTCCGATTTACACCTCGCGTGGAGAAAAATTAAAAAAGAAAACAAAATGCGTTAATAAACCACGAAATAGCTCAGAAACAGTCATTGTATAACGATCTATTCACAGAGTCTAGAAAAAACACATTTAGAATGTAGAAAACCACTGAAAAATGACATTTTATTTCTTAACTTAAATTCAGACAATCATGGACAAAAGTCTTGGGACAAATTTACATTTGTGGCGCTTTTTCACACGCGCCAAACAAACAGTCAGGCGCGAATTCATCTACACTTGTTCAGCCCCTCCCCCCCCCCCCCCTACAATGTTGGACAAGTGTACACGCTCTATTTCTCTAGATTTTCAACATTGTATGGGGGGGGGGGGGGAGGGGAAGCAACGCATTTTGAAACGGAAAACAGTGCTTTTTTTAAAACTCCGTTTTAAAAACACAGAAAATTAATGCAATTACACAAGTGTCCCAAGGAATTTTGTCCACGATTCTTGCTGAAAAGGACCGGTAGATTGGCCGCAGACTTGACTTTCCTGGTCAGTCTTCAATTTGACTAGTACCCAGATTTCGTGGTGCAAAGCATGGTATACTGTCCATATGAGGGGGCATATATTGCGCTGCGGGGCTTTCATATTCTTCACTTGGCAATGCTTATCAAAGTCTCGGTGATTTCAAACAAGCCATAGAGTACCACATGCTCCATCTTACCATTGCCAAAGAAGTGGGGGACAGGGCTGGAGAAGGACGTGCCTACTGCAATCTTGGCAATGCTTATGATAGTCTCAGTGATTTCAAACAAGCCATAGAGTACCACATGCTCCATCTTACCATTGCCAAAGAAGTGGGGGACAGGGCTGGAGAAGGACGTGCGTACGGCAATCTTGGCAATGCTTATCGTAGTCTCGGTGATTTCAAACAAGCCATAGAGTACCACATGCTTCGTCTTACCATTGCCAAAGAAGTGGGGGACAGGGCTGGAGAAGGACGTGCGTATGGCAATCTTGGCAATGCTTATCAAAGTCTCGGTGATTTCAAACAAGCCATAGAGTACCACATGCTCGATCTTACCATTGCCAAAGAAGTGGGGGACAGGGCTGGAGAAGGACGTGCGTACGGCAATCTTGGCAATGCTTATCAAAGTCTCGGTGATTTCAAACAAGCCATAGAGTACCACATGCTTCGTCTTACCATTGCCAAAGAAGTGGGGGACAGGGCTGGAGAAGGACGTGCCTACTGGCAATCTTGGCAATGCTTATCAAAGTCTCGGTGATTTCAAACAAGCCATAGAGTACCACATGCTCGATCTTACCATTGCCAAAGAAGTGGGGGACAGGGCTGGAGAAGGACGTGCGTACGGCAATCTTGGCAATGCTTATCAAAGTCTCGGTGATTTCAAACAAGCCATAGAGTACCACATGCTCCATCTTACTATTGCCAAAGAAGTGGGGGACATGGCTGGAGAAGGACGTGCGTACGGCAATCTTGGCAATGCTTATCGTAGTCTCGGTGATTTCAAACAAGCCATAGAGTACCACATGCTCCATCTTACCATTGCCAAAGAAGTGGTGGACAGGGCTGGAGAAGGACGTGCGTACGGCAATCTTGGCAATGCTTATCAAAGTCTCGGTGATTTCAAACAAGCCATAGAGTACCACATGCTCCATCTTACCATTGCCAAAGAAGTGGGGGACAGGGCTGGAGAAGGACGTGCGTACGGCAATCTTGGCAATGCTTATCATAGTCTCGGTGATTTCAAACAAGCCATAGAGTACCACATGCTCCATCTTACCATTGCCAAAGAAGTGGGGGACAGGGCTGGAGAAGGATGTGCGTACTGGCAATCTTGGCAATGCTTATCAAAGTCTCGGTGATTTCAAACAAGCCATAGAGTACCACATGCTCCATCTTACCATTGCCAAAGAAGTGGGGGACAGGGCTGGAGAAGGACGTGCGTACGGCAATCTTGGCAATGCTTATCAAAGTCTCGGTGATTTCAAACAAGCCATAGAGTACCACATGCTCCATCTTACCATTGCCAAAGAAGTGGGGGACAGGGCTGGAGAAGGAGTTGCCTACCTTAATCTTGCCATTTCTTATTTAGATCTCCGTGATTTCAGAAAAGCTACGGGACATTGTATAAAATGTCTTGACATCGCAAAATTAGCTGGAATGAAGATTTTAGAAAGAAAGGCATATGACGGTCTCGGCAATATTCGCTTGGTTCTCGGTGATTTGAATGGAACCGTAGAACACTGCCTCAAGTCTTTGCGTATGGCTGACGAAATAGGTGACATGATTGGAGTTGGATGTGCGTGCTGTAAACTTGGTACTGCTCATCGACGTATGGGTAATATAAAGGTTGGTATAAAATACCACAAGCGGCATCTTATTATTGCCAAAGAAACTGGAGACAGATGCGGAGAGGCATGTGCGTGTTATGGACTTGGTGTGGACTATGAGCAGTCGGGTTGTTTGCATGAGGCTCTGGATTGTTTTCGTTCCAGTGTGAAAGTTTATGACCACGTTAGAGGTCTTCAAATCGAAGATAATTTCAAATTGAGCTTTCGTGATATACATCAAACTGCGTACACCGCTCTGTGCACAACTCTAATTAAGCTGTCAAAGACTGATGAGGCTTTGTGTGCCGCTGAGCAAGGAAGAGCACAGGCCTTATTGGATCTTATGAAGTTACGTTTTGGCCTGCAATCACCATTCTCAGAGATTCCTGATTCTAGAGAAGTTATCTCAGGCGTAGAAAGCTTTTTGTCTACTAAAGCGGTTTTTGTATCACTTGACCACAACATGATCAATCTATGGACACTCTCTAAAGGAAACAATGTTCATTTTAGACAAACGTTTCTAGAAAAAGGAAATGCAGTTAACTTTGTAGAGCGCTTAAGGAAAGATTGTCTGAAAGAAAATCACATCCGTGGCCGTTGTGTGAATGAGCTGAGAGAGAAATTGCCAGTCCGCAGTGAATCTGATGAATTGGGACAGTCATCGCATTGTGCAACTAGTCCTTTGCGCCTTTTATACTATTGCACTTTTGGGCCCATCGAGAGCGTGTTAGACAGTGATGAAGTGCTCATTATCCCCGATGGTCCACTGTGGCTTGCTCCGTTTGCCGCTTTTGTAGATAAAGCTGGATGTTACCTGAGTGAATCCACCAGGATCCGTTTAATTCCTTCGCTGACCAGTTTAAAACTTTTAAAAGACTGTAGCGAGTGCTACCACTGTACAACTGGAGCGTTGCTCGTGGGAGATCCATGTTTGAAGGAAGTTACAAACATCTTTGGTAAACCCATTTTATCACAGCTGCCACATTCTATAGAAGAAGTAAAGATGATTGGCGAGATTCTAAACACCACGCCTCTAACAGGAAGGGAAGCAACTAAGGAGGAGGTGCTGAAAAGAATCAGCTCTGTCGCCTTGGTAAGTAAGTAGGTAAGTAAGTAAGCCAGCGAGCGAGCGAGCCAGTGAGTGAGTGAGCTAGTGAGTGAGTGAGTGAGTGAGTGAGTGAGTGAGTGAGTGAGTGAGTGAGTGAGTGAGTGAGTGAGTGAGTGAGTGAGTGAGTGAGTGAGTGAGTGAGTGATCCTATAAGCAATACGTGACCTGCTTCCTTTAGCAAATGATCACATAGCCAATTGCAGAAACGTGAGAGCACTGGGGCGAGTTTCTTATATTGATTAAATTGAAAATCTAAACATTTGAATTGAAATTTTAATATATGAAAAACTACCCAGCCAAGTTTAAGAGTTTTCAATTATAAAATTTTCCAAATGGGAGCCTTGCAAAAGTTGCAAAATTCCATACAGACCCTTATAATTTTGTGGCCTGTCTACCCAATCCATACAAACTCTCTATTTTGGGTGATATTTGTAGAGCTACCATTTTTCCATTTTCCCCCTCCAAATAATTCTATTTGTGGTAAGAACTCTCAAGTTTAGTTCATCTTTCATTTGAATGTCTTAGTTTTTCAAACAAACGGAAATCAACCATAGTTTTACACAGTCCTCTCACGTTGCTGAAATTGCCATTGTTTATGGAATTACGGTATTCTATAGTTATTGTACGTTTAGGGGAATGGTATTTGATCCTTTCAAGGACTTTTTAACCGAGGAGTATTAATATGACTCTTTTAATATGGATTATTAGGCAACCTGTTTTCAGCCTACGTACCGTATTAAGCGGACACTAGCTAGAGTCCCGAATTGATGAAAATGAGGAAATGATTACGAGCCTGCTGTGCCCTTAAATCTCGTTCCACATTGCATGTTTAAAAGTTTTAAGCAAGTCCCTTTGTCTTAAAGATATAGTAGTAAACTGTTGCACGCTTTACATGTCCTGGTTGTAAATGTTCTTTCACCTCCTGACTGGCGATTAGACATCAGAGAAATAACTTTGACATTAGAACAGTCTGTCTAGAGTAAACATTGCTGTTTTAAAGTAGATCATTGGCATATGAGGGCTTTTCACCCCATGGCCGCTTATAAGCAATAATACACTTAGAGATCAAATTGTCTTTATAGAATAACAACCATTTCAGGTCCACATCGCCGCACATGGCAATAGCGAACATGGTGAAATAGCTTTGGCTCCAAAATCGACACAGAATTATATCAGTCGAGAAGAGTACATGAAGTATCACATGCTGAAAATAGCTGACGTGCAAGCTGTTCAGCTACGAGCAAGGCTTGTTGTTCTTAGTTGCTGCCATAGTGGCCAAGGAGAGATCAAAGCTGAGGGTGTGGTCGGTATTGCTCGGGCTTTTCTGGGTGCTGGAGCTCGTTCTGTTCTTGTGTCTCTCTGGGCAATAGATGACGAAGCAACCATGATGTTTATGAAAGTCTTCTACCGAAACCTAAGTAAAAGGAAAAGCGCCAGTGTGTCTCTTCACCGAGCTATGAAATTTCTTCGAGAGTCAGAAAAGTTCAGTGCGGTGAAGTACTGGGCCCCTTTTGTGCTCATTGGCGATGACGTCACACTAGATTTAGGAGCACTGTAAGTGAAAATATTTGAACGGTTAAGCACTCTTAAGCCCATTTATTAGAAACATGAGCATTTTTTCTTTTTTCGAAACTAGAATGCAAATGCCTTGATTAAATAACACTTAAAATTCTTCAAGCTGGACGTTTTTAGCATTTCAGTTTAAATGCTTACTAATCCACTGCTGATCTAGTTGATAGATGCATGTACATGTGTAAGTGAGTTAAGGTAGGCAGACTTTTATAGGAGAGAACAAACTTCCTTCGAGGCTCCCAAGATAAATTCAAATTTGTAGTTGAGTTAGGTTTAATAAAAGGATGAAATTAAGGAGAAGGAGTTTCAATTTTCGTTTTCAACCCGTTTACCTATCAAACACACCGTTTGGAGTGATAATGACTCAATACATGTTGTACAGCCTTCACTTCATTTTTGAAAGTCAACAGATTTAGCATATAAACAGAGGATGTGCTTTCTAATTGGTCGCAACTTCGAATTTTCAAAATCTTGGCGTAGTTACTTTGGAAAATGCGCCAATTATAGGAATTTCAGTCCGTTGAGAACGATCTTTACATCTTTAAATAAGCCATTTCAAAGTTGGTCTAATCTTTCCTCTGTTTCAACGCGAATCTTGATGCACAACTTTCCATATCCAAATGAATTTTTTTTTCAGTGGATTTTCTTGTAAGTCAAACTCATTTCCATTTTAAAGGTTGCGCACCAGGCCTCGTTTTGAAAAACAGGTTAAAAGCAATTCGGAAATGGCTTATTACGTTGTGTGGTGACTGTGACTCGAAATACTCCTTTTAGGCTCAAGTTATGCAAGATCTGAAATCGTGAATGTAAAACTCCCGCACTCACTTATAGGTCTTCTTTACTTTTCTAGACGATGAATCCGAGCAGGTACAGGGAGATGATTGAAGAAGCACACAACGAAATATACACTGCCTTCAAGCATGCATGCATTACTTGTCTTCAGTAATTCTTAATAATCCTTTGTGTCGTACTTCTTAAATTTAGTTTTTAGTGAAACTTTTATCTTTATTTTACACCAACTGGTGCTTACGTTTCACGAAAATTTAATCGTACGGGATGAGAATAGTCTTAGGATGGGTGACTTTGTTGAGAGTTACAGAAAACACTAAAAGTCAGAAAAAAGGACGTGAGATGCGCCTCGTTGGTGTATAGGTATAGGTATAGGTAAAGCATTAATATGTATAAGGGCGAGCATGTTAAGAGTAAAAGAAAACACTACAAGTTTCTTTTATAATCAAGTGTAATAGCAAAATCAAAGTTATCAACATTGTTGAAAGTGAATTATCTTTTACCAAGTAACAGCTGAGAAAAATGAACTGCACTATGAGCTTTTAAATTTTGGTTCCTCGTTACTATACTTTTGTTTAAAGTTAAGCCGTATTTTACTTGGGCCGGGGCATGAAGGACGCGAGGAGATTTTGAATTTAAGGAATGGATACAAAACCTTTTTGCTCACTTCATTGGCGTTTTCTTCCTGATCATAACTTGTAGGGCAGTTTTACTCAAATTTACATCGTTTGCCTCAATTTTCGGTTGTTAGTTATGACAGGTTTCTTCTCGAATTTTAGTCTGAGATTTCGTGACAGATTGAAATCTCTGATGGCCGATATACTAACCGTGGTTTTGCCTGAAACCATGATGCCAACGTAATTACAAGAACCTTCTTACTTTTGGAGATACGGGGCAGGACACTTATTAATTTCTTTCCTGTCCAAGCTAAGGGTGGAGAACTCGAAAACGTGCGTGCGGCTTTGTATAAATAACATGTTCGGATTTGAGTGTAGAAATGGTGCAACTGGTCATTATCATATTTTACAATCAGAAGGTTACTCAGTAGGCCAGGATGTGTTTATCGCTACCACGAGCTTGAATGGTATAGCTTAGCTGGTCACGTTTTTCCTGGAAACCGTTATATTCTTTTCTTGCGCGCATTTGTTTCCGTTTTGGATAGAAATTAAAGTGCCTTTGAAGTAAAAAATAATTGCTGCTTATTTTAAAGGCTTTTCAAAGGAAAAAAGAATGGCGTTTTCCTTTTAGGAATATCTTTTTTATTTTTAGAGATATTTACGTCTATGTATTATGCAAATGAGAAAAGTGATGACGTCATAGGTGGTTCCACTAAAACAATTCAACACTCAATCAAGAATATCTCCAGAAATATTGGAGCAGTGTTCTTCAAACTTGGCACCAGAAACATACATCACAAAAGAAACAGAATGACATCTACTATGTTGTTCCCATGGCAACAATCTCGGCTCCAGTCTCTTTCTGTGAAAAACCAAATATCCCCATTTGCAATCTTTTAAGGTAGGACAGAGGGTCTAGCTCGGCACACAAATGGTTCCCATATCGCCGTATCTATCCCTATTAGATTGTTGTGAGTGGATGATCCTTGTTGAGGATAAAATCTGGGAATTTTAGTCTTAATTAAAACAGGACCAGCGGCATAACTGTTGTCATGGCAGCGGCATGACAGTTGTCATTTTTCTTCTTTTGTGATACTCAGTCCTGACGCCAAGTTCTAAGAACACCGCTTTAATATTTCTAGAGATATTCTTGATTGAGTGTTGTACTGTTTTACTAAAACCACCTATGACGTCATCACTTTTTCACAAAAACGTAAATATCTCTAAAACGAAAACAGATATTATAAAAAGATAAACACCACTCTTCTATACTTTGAAAGGCCTTTCAAATAAGCAGCAATTACTTTTTACTGCATAGGCACTTTAAGTGCTCCTACTTTAAGCATGAATATAGCAAAACACTTACACTAAGTATTTTGTCTTGGCATATATTGATGGTTTACTTTATCTTTACAAGAACTATCTATATGTTTACAAAGGACAACTAAGAAAAGATAAACAATGCAAAAACAATAGTAATGCTACATTTTGTTCAAAGATTTTCACGAGTTTTCTCAGTCTCTTCATTATTACCGAGACAGGTTTGAAAGTCAGTATTTTACTATCGTTCCCCTTCGTTTTTCTATCCAAACTTATGAAGGGGTATTTCCTTTGTCAGTCCGGGCCATGGTCAGCTTGAACTATATCATGTGACTATTTTGAATAAACAGCTGTGCGTTTTCGGTGATAATTGGAGAACTGAAAAGAAAACGACCATCTGGAAATATTACTAAAACTGAAGTGTTTTTGAACAGTTAAACAACTAATGGTAAAGCAAGTAATTTTTTTTTTATTGGTCATGCAAAAACATCTCAGTACGTGCAAATATTTTCTCAAATACAGTGTGGAAACTTAATTTTATTCGTTGGGAGGGAACTTTTTCAAAGTATCTGAAAAATATCAGAAAGAGTTGAATTCATCATTCACGTCAAAATTACACAAACTATGCCTGGGAAAAGGCCCATAATTCGGCCCACACCAGCGCTCTCAAGTTTACCTGTTCGAGGAGCAACAAAAAAAGTTTGAGATAAAAGAAGGCAAAATCTTCTTGTTTTGGCTGTTTCTGTAAACCAATATCGAACAAACGCCTTTAAGTGCGAAGCTCCCAGATGAGCTCAAATCTGACGGTGCTCCGGACTGCATTTGATTTGTTACAAGTATGACAACGTATTTTAAACCATTTATATTTAGCAAGTGTTGCATCGCTAACTTTAATTCAAGAACTAGGCTAGAGTTGATATCTTTTGCCACATGTTGCCTGTGAGTATAGAAATTGTCCCACGTGACTTGTTGGGTGCTTTTTCTTGGGAGGCGGTCATGAAATTGGACTTAACTTCTGTTTTATCCATCAACCGGCCATGGAACGGAGGAAACCTGCAACCATTTGATCATGGCAGTCACAAAGAAAAAGATACAGTTTCACAGCATCGCCAGCGTTAACAAAGCCTCATTCAGGGTCAGAAAAACCACGTGAATTATCAGCTTTCAATTTGTTAGCCTTCATGAAGATGAAACAACAGAGAGCAGGATGAGAGATATTGAGAGCTTAGCCTGGACCTGTATTTGTTTTACAACGTCTTATTTGAAGAACTGAGGAGTTCTGCCCGAGTGACTGTTCATTGACTACAGTCAACATAGTGAACTTTGTTACGGTGTGAATATCTTGATTTAAGTTTTTTAATTACACACCTAGGAAATAACTGTATAGCTCTTTTAATATGGAGATGTTTGTGAACGAGAACTGCCACACAGCAAAGATTAAAGGAACGAGAAAGCTTAAAAGAATCTCTCCTATAGTATAATGCGACAGCCTTGTTGTCGTGCCGCTTTGCGCACAACGTTGTAAATTTCTGAGGAAACTTTTGAATGCTCAGACATTTGGAGGAGTTATTCGAGAAATGATTTCTTAGCTGTTGCTTACTCACACAAACATGTCCACAGCACGATAATAAAGAGATCAATGAGCAAGGTTAATTACTGGTAAATAAAAATTTTAGATATTAAGACCGAGTTTGCGAGAGAACCAGGCAGGGGTGATACATGCCATATCTCCAATTTGGATGAAACTTTGCCAGATTGAAGGGACTACCAAACAACTCTAAAAGACAAAGTGGGCCGGCTCTGCGATTTTTCCCTTGAGAGTTAGTCCACCCTCCCTGGTTTTTTTGCCCCAAATCCCAAAAATTGCATTAAAATAAGCATCAAATTTAGACTCCGCTCCTGGCTACAGAATACAATAAATTTTATTGCCATTTCACACAAAAAAAGTATTAAACCTATCTTAGTTTACAACATGAGTTTTAAGTAATTTGAAGCGACAGGTGCCAGTCAAGAATTGTCATTGCATAGCTTTTTCACGCTGGATTCAGCAATGAAGCAAATTAGCTACATTTTTGATTCAAATATCACTTAAGTCCAACTTTCTTTTTGAAAACTAATTTTACCAAGCTTAAGAACCACCCTTGGCCTGATGAAATCACCAATAAAACTTTTGGCATATGTTATTTTTTGGTGACAATGGCTGTTCAGTTAACGTGACAAAAGACCAGTTTTAACAAAGAGAGAAGGGAGAAATCTAAGGAAGTTGAACATTATAGAATCAATTTATTGGCGTTATTTCGACGTCAATGACATAAACATTGTCTTTGAATGTTTTTTTTGTCCATTGAAGGTAACTGAACACAAAATTCCTCGCTATAATCTTTAAAATAACAGTGCATCAAGAGCATAACACCTGAATTCTATTCGTATGATCGAAATATAGGAATAAACCACCCTGGTGTTTAGATTCTATAGCATTGAGGTGTTAAATGCGAGCTTTACTGGGTATAACTTGTTGTTTAGATTGCTCTTAAAACCCTGCTCAATCATCGCCGGTCACACACTTGACCTTGCAGTTACACACTTCACACTCGGCATACAAACTCATCAATCCTGAGTCACATTCTTCGCTGAAATTATTGTTTACCCTCTCAGGCTGACTCTTGAGCTTACATATTTAATATCTATTCCCTTCTGAGTTAAAAAACCCCCCTTAAATTATTGATTTGCCGCATCAGGCATGCAAATTATTTTCCCAAATTTCCGATAATATCATCAATGCGTGGGAACAAGAGCCGAAGACCTTGGTCGGTTAGCGGTAAATAAGTTACCAAATTGACATCGATAGCTGACTTGTTATTTAATATATATTTACCTGTAAAGGGACATTCTGTTGTAAACATCTTCAGAGAACTGTGTTACGGGCAGTTCAGTGTATTTGCAATCACTTTATTGCATGTGATACTATATAAATTGGATTAATTGCGTATGCGTGACACTTGAGCTAGTCACGTGATATAGCTTGGAACACCATACTTGCGGACGGGATTTCCGTATTTATACATCGATATTTATAGATGCTAACACATCGGGAAGATAAGAATGGTCAGGAGCTCATTACTAGGAGCCTGCAACTCTCATAATAAGCCAATGCAACGGCATTTTTACAGACTAGTCTATTTTTAGATGTTTTTCCCGCGAAATAGGCCAATTCCAGTCTGCATGGGCACGCTTAGGAAAGGATAAAACAATGCCACCTCACATGAATGTGTCGACATGTCAGCATTAGTCCGTGCTTGTGACTGCATTGGTCACTTAGGTTCCTGTAGGGATCTGAATTCGAGATAAATTCAAACTATAAATAGATCAGTCTGTGAAAACGCCGTGACAGGAACATGGGGTAGTTGCAGGCTCCTGGTGATGGGCTCCTGGAATGGTTTCGCTTTTTGGTTTGTTTGTAACGTTTTCGAAAGAAAACATGTAATGTATCTCGACCATACCCCAGGCGTCACGGAATATTTCCCTTGCCCTTTTGTAAAAAAGGACATCCGGTCGCATCTGAGGACAGTCAGAGTTTCACAGACTAGTAAAAAAATTTTTTCGCCAAATTACTCCACAAAATAAGCCTTATTATAGCGAAAAAAAAATTTTTGGTGTTAGCTGCACTTTAACAAAGAGAGGAGGGAGAAATCTAAGGAAGTTGAATATTACAGAATCAATTTATTAACGTTATATCGACGTTAACGACATTAACAGTGGCTTTGAATGTTATTTATGGCCATTGAAGGTGACTGAACGCAAAATTCTTCACAATAATCTTTAAAATAACAGTGTCACACGAGCATAACACCTGAATTGTATTCGTGTGATCGAAATATAGAAATGAACTACCGTGATCTTTAAATTCTAAAGCATTGAGGTGTTAGATGCGAGTTCTAGTGGGTATATCTTGTCGTTTAGATTGCTCTAAAACCGTGCTCAATCATTGCAAGTCGTACAAGCACTTGACCTTGCAGTTACTTGATGTCACTTACTTCACACTCTCGGCATATGAACTCTATTCCATTCTGAGTTCAAGAAACTTTAACTTACTGATCAGTGCAGCATTAAGCATGCAAGTTAATCTTATTTAACACCATGGATAGAGTCCACCATGACTACATGAGCCCAGGAAGTTGGTGAGCGGTTTCTATTAACTCGACTAAGCGCAGGCAAATTTTCATGTACTAAAGGTAGACAGTCCCACAAGTACTTTGTTGCAAGTTCGGATGTTTTTAGTGGAAGGTATAGTTTGTAGTCTAATCAGAACACAGGGATGTCGGAAACAACAACTTGGTTATTTAATCCACACGAAAGCAGTAATTCCACACAAGACTTCAACAAACACACGCTAGGCTTGTCAGTTATACTTGAACTTCCGTCACACTTGTCAAAACACTGTTACACTGTTACACTCTTCAACAAACACGACCTCCGTCGATACTTTACACGCGACCTTCGTCACACTTCAGTAAGCACTACTGTAAAACTCCTCAAACACTCCTGGGATAAAACCATCTAAACACTACACCGATTCTCTTATATACTTTACGGCGAAAGATTCTAGAACTTTTCGGCCTTACTAAATAAAGAGACATTACAATAAGAAGCTATTTACAGTACCATACGCAAACGGCTTAAAATAGAATTACGATGATAGAATCACGATGATACAACACTAATTAAATATGCTAGAGGATTCGAGACTGAATTAGCATATTCGTGAATCTTTCAAGTACTACTCACGCAATAATTTTTCGTAACATAACCCCCTTTTGAGAAATTTCCTAAATTTCTACTAACAACGAAAAATTAATTAAATAGTACTAAGAGAGGAGGTAGTCCGATGTCTCTTAAGTTATTCCTCTACTCTGCTTAGGTAATCTGCTCCTACATTCTCAAACCCTTTGATGGCCTCAACTCTGAAGTTGTAACTCTGAAGAAATATAGCCCAACGCATTAGGCGTCCATTAGCGAACTTCACTTATGTCCGGGATTGAACGCAGTTACAAATTTTGCAAATTTTAACTTTTTTTCCGTTTTAGTTTCAAACTCAACAAATTTTGCGATTTTTCGTTCAACTCTACAAGATATACAAAAATCCGCTGCTTCAACGATTTTTCGGTGCGTTGTACCGAAATTTACAATTTTATGCTAATCGACCAGCAAGTACCGGCTTGCGGATTCTACAAAATTTACAAAATTTACGATTTTTCGCTAACTTCACGATTTTTCAATAAGTGATTGTGAAATTTGCAATTTTTTGCACTTCTTTGTAATGCAAATTCCACCTACTAGTGCCGACCTCCGGATTTTACAAAAATTTGCGACTGCCAAAGACGACAAGTAAGTTTATGTTCTCTCTGGAACGATAAAGCGGGATGAAAATATGCTATTACCACATACATGTAACACACAAAACAAGAGAACAAGCTGTATGTTTCTTTCTTTCTAAGGCGTTTGTTGTTGACCGAGAGTCGTATTAAAAAGGGTTAAGGGAAAGTGAGCGGAACGATATGAAATTAACATAACCCAAGCAAAACATAACACGAGATAAGCGTTTCTTGTTGCTTGAGTATTTATTCCACCTTCTACTAAGCGCGCGTGTCTATAGATAGAAAAGCGGGAGGAGAATATTCCATTCCACTGAACACACCTTTTATTAACCGTGTAGCAAAGCACTCATTCAACAAGTAAGCTTCTTATTCTAAAACGCTATCAGCGATATTTTAGCGCACGCCTGTCTTTGGGATTAAAAAGCGCGCCAGGAAAATATTCCACCATTCTACAAACACGTGGCGTATTAAATTGTTGTAAAACTCCTCCAACCTTAGTTAAAGCCAGTGTCGGGAAAAGTCACGACCGATGTGAAATTAATGGAACACAAGAATGGACAACATACTGTCATGGTTCGTTCTCAAAGCGTTCGTTCTGTGCAGAATAAAATGAGTATCGAAACCATACTTTGGACAAGTATTTCCCAGCCTGAGTCGCAGAAGCAACCTATCGCGGGTTACTCATTTATCGTACGGTACTCAAAGGGTGATATTCAGTTGGCTTGTATCAAGGGACTCAAGAATCGAACATTCGAAGCATACATCAGTATAAAGCGTCTAATTCGAAAGTGCTTTCAGTGATGTTTAATTTTAGCGTACGCCAATTTTTGGCGGAAGAAAAATATTCCACGATTCTACAAACTCGTCGCAACGTATAAAAATTGTCCTAAAACTACTCTAATCTAATCTAATCTTACAGCGAGCTTCGGGAAAGGTCACAAAATGGTAGTTCATTATATAACATTAACCTAAGGTTTTAAAGGACTTTTCGCGACTCTAACATGACGGAATGCCTGTTGATACGGAAAGGTCAGCGGTATGACCTTCGGACGCCATGTTACTTATTCCCGTAGTGTTTCCTTCCTTTTTCTTAATTTTGTGCATAATGATTGTGTATATCGGCATACCTATCAAGTGTTTGTGCTAGGGACCATCAGATTGCTTGTAAGTAATCGCTTTGTCGACTTATTTCCACTTCGTTGCCTTTAATTCCAATTTCAATTTCCTTCGTGTTTACACCCTCCATATTTGCAGTTGCAGAACCATCATAATACCTATCTGTATGCTGCATTCTTCATTGGCAACCTTCATTAAAGGCTGTGGAAACTTCACTTCAGAGAAATCTATATTAAGTGGCTACCCTGTGATGCTGCGTCGGTGGGAGCATTACAAGATAATTTGGTTTTATCAACTGGCTGAATTAGCCACCGTAAAGAGATTCGGAGGCTGACGTTTTCAGCGTTAGCCGTTCGTCGGAGCTCCGGCAAAGGGCTAACGCTCGAAACGCCAGCTTCCGAATCTCTTTACGGTGGCCAATTCACATTATCAACCCAGTTGAAAAAACAAATTATCAAGAAACTTACTTAATCGTGCCTGATTGGCTGAGAGCTGCAGGCCAATCTATCGTAAACTTTTTAGGACCCAGTTATATGGAACTGACTATGAGTGTGACGTGCGAGCTTCTCCCACGCCCGCGCTACTAGCAGCTCCGTCGAGGCATCGCCACACGCACGTCTCCGGCTCACAGCTACACTTGCACGCTTACTTGTTTTGCGTTCTCTCAAATGGATTTTTGAGGGAAAGAGAGACCTCTCGATGTCTAAGGGCGGCATATTTAAGAAAATTTTAAAATCAATTTAGACTAAAATGATTCCTAACAAAATCGACCC
>JAHPZR010004578.1:27500-39908 GCA_019787425.1 Platygyra sinensis
GTAGATTTTTTGGCTGACTATGGGGATGTTGAAGCTGAATGCATTGGTGTCCGGTACAACAGAGGAGAAGGGAAAGGACTTGAGATTCCGGTGGACTATAGACTGACAGGAAATTCAAACTACTTGGGGAAACTGCATGGTAGCAAGTCTAAACAAAAGGGAACCAACTTGTCATCTTGATATTTCAAATATCAGAAAATGCCAGATCTAAACTTGCAACAAGAAATGGCTTTGTGTCTTCTGTACTGGTTTATATAAAAATGAGCTGCAAGATGATACAGGCATGGAACACTTAAACCAAGACCAAGATTACATACAAATGATACATTCTTTTAATTGTAGCAGAATTGTTTTATAAAAACAGTTCACATTTAACATACATTGTGCATTTTTAGTTTCACTGTGCAATTTTTTGATCTCTAAAGACAACCTTTTTGGTAAAATATTATAAATAAAATAGTTTAACCCCACATATAAGAACCTGTTGGAATTTTTTTGGCTAAACAGGTTCTTATATTTTGGGGTATTAAAGTAGCAAATTTCTGCCAGGAGATTCTTAATTTTCTAGGTTCTTACGCGCGGGTTTTTACTGTAACAGAAATTTATTAACATCACCTCAGGCAATTCATACCTAATTAAGAACACATTTTACCAAAATTGGTCATATAACGGTGCAGCCCTTGATATCTAATGAATGAGTTTTCACCTGTTTATTAAGACATATGTTGCTTTATTTAACTAACCAGCCACAGCACTAGAGATAGCTATTTGTCTAAATTACCAATGACAACGAAACGTTATCAGTTAAATGATAATTATTGGTATTAAAGTATTAAAACCTAGGTAAGCGGAAATTTGTCACCGATCTGTTTTTCAACTGGAAACCACAAACGTGTCGTTTTCTTCAAACGTAGCTCTTTACTAACTTTATTCGTGTTTCCTCGGGAACCAGTCATGTCTATTGTTTCTTATTTTTGTGTTTTCCTCCTGTTGTCTTCTCTGATAGCAAGGGCCAATTGCTCTTCAGGTGAGGTTCTAATGTTTTATTTTTAAGCAGGTTTTGTGTTGCGCACATTTCAAAGAAAATTATACAAATCTGAGTTAAGGATAAATTTCTTTTTCACGAGAGAATATCCTATTTTGTCTAAACTATGAAGGGGCCTCGACGAGGGAAATTATCAATGTTATAGACTCGTCTGTGAAGCCCGCGCGCTGAGGTCTTTTGGAGTTGTTTCTCGGCAATTGCTGTTAACCAGTCCTGTTTTCAAATCAGAAAGGAGATGAAGTAAATTATTAATAACAGGCACTTAGTCCAAAGAAACCGTCCTGCTACCAACAAAAGCAAACACCTTGTGTTATTTGTACTAGAGAAAAGTGTCTCGTTTACAAAAGAATACAAAGGCTATATTCTTGCTAGTTGCTTGATAGCATTCAAATGCAAAAAGCCAAACAAATGTTTAACGACAGGCTATATATGTTACATAGTTCATTAAAGGAGAATCCCTTCTCAAAGAGGTTTGTTTTCTTGTAAAACTTCCTCTCTTAATAAAACCTCTGAGAACAAAAGCAATCTTTCTTTACATGCCGTTCCGAACGAGTCTCATTTATACTACCGCTGGATATTCGCTTTCAAGTGATTCAATGTTAGAATTCATTAAATCCAGTAGCGTAAAGGGTCTTGCGTGAAGAAACAAGAGCAAGGCCACTCTTGCTTCAATTCTAAACTTTCAGTTTCCGAGCAATACAACTGCGGCAAAGCTGTGGACGAACGATTCCTCTTTTAAGAGGGTCTATTATAGTCTGGCGGTTTGTCGGTTTAAACCAATTTTGAGTGCCGGTTTGCGGTTTCATTCACATTTATCTGGCGGTTTACGGTTAAGAAATTATCGCGCGGTTGCGGGAAATCATAAATTTAGCTCGCGGTTTTCGGTTTTTGTGTGTTTTTGTGGCGGTTATTCAAACAGAGTTAAGAGAAGACTGAACGGTAACTTTATCTTGCTTGTTTGTGAACAGCCCATTAGACAACAAAACCTTTTTGTTCGCTGGTTACTGAATGGAGTTATAGAAACAATTTGTTCTGTTCTTAAGATCTTGTGGTCTTTGTGAGGAGAAATACGATTATAGAGCTAACATATCGCAAAGAGTTTGCTACGTGCCTTTAAAAGATCGGTTATGAGGATAATCGTCCTACCTGTAGGGCGGTGTCCGTTTTTATAGAAGAAAACGAAAGCGGTTTGCGGTTGCGAAGGAACAAAATATGGCGGTTTACGGAATGTACGACCCCCTATAATAGACTCTCTTTTAACACTTCAACTAAAAATTCGCAAACCAAAAGTTACGTAGATACGTTTGCAATAACTTATATTCAATATTCAATTTATTTAGAGGACAGGTGACTCTTCTGCCAACAATCTTTCCTTGTAAGATACGAAGTAAATCTCATGGTAGCTAGGGTTACTGTGAAATAAGGACTCCATTTTATTTATAATTCTTCGCTCAGCCTGGATGAAATAAACTAAGTGTCGGTCCCTGCTAAAGTGCCGTTCAAACAAACATGGCACGCTTGAAATATGTAGTTCTTTGAAGCACTTGGACTATCGAAATTATCAATAGAATTCACCTGTATAAAAAAATTTCCGTTTTCAATTGTAAACTAAATCATGCAAGTCAAGGATCTACGGTAAGGCTGGAACTGCCACCTGAAAAGTATGTTTGTTTGCATCTTCAATTAAATCATATTACTATACCGTTGAAAAAACATTGTATAAGAATTTCGTATAATAATAGATCAGAGGATTCTATGCGAGATTCAGAAAATAATTTCTGACGCGGAAAATTGTATGATATGTCGCTGTGGTAAGATGTTTCACTCGTCATGCAGACTCGAAATCTACTTACAAGCGAAGAATTACCCAGCCATATAACGTGCTACTAAATGCAACTTCTCCGCGTGGAAAATGAGAAGAGTTTGAACTCAGAAACATTGACAATAGCTCACTTCGACTGAAAAAGAGTGACAGGCTGGAGCAAGGGCATCCGAGTGAGCGGTTGTGGTATTATTTCGGGGAACCATTCGAACACACATCGATCGTGGGAGCCGCGAAACTTTTAGGAGGATTCGGAACTCGAGGAGATCGAACGTTAAATGTGACTGTGATGATGATTTCAGAATTGCTTGTAAGTTGAGAGTAGAGTACATCATTGTCTGACCAAGGGATAATTCTGGAACTGATAAACTATGGCTGTAGCTTTTGCTGCACGCCTATCGAGATAAACTCAGTACAGAACAAAAATTTATAAACATCATCTGGAGCACTTCATCACTACATACTAATAACAGACTTGACCAAATTTTTTAAAAGCGGTGTTTCTCTTAATATTTAATGAATTATCATTTGTTTATAACAAACCAGCCAATTCACTAGAAACAACTCTTTGTCTAAATTACCAATCATAATCGAAAACTGAGCTAAATAATAGTTACTGGCTAAGTAAAATCTACCGAACTGAAAAATATTTATTCACCTGCGAGTAATAAATTGGCACCGAACTGTTTTGCAAATGGAAACCACAAACATATCGCTTTTTTTGAAAAGTTAAAATTCGTAAACTTTTCTCGTGTTAAGGATGCGATTATGGAATTATTTCGGGAAAACAATGATAAAACACACATTAGGACGACTAGTCAAGAAGAACGTTTAATTCAAATGTGATTTCAGTTTGGAATAAGAATTCCGAATCTCTGGCGTTTTTTTTTTTTAATGACTGGTCAAGGAATAACTCTGGAAATAAGCCATGGCGGCCTATTTGTCTTAGGCGATTAGGTAAACTGACAAATAGAAATTTATGAACCACACCTCAAAATAGCACTAGACAGCTCTTCGCATAAATTGCCAGTAATAATGAAACATTATCATATTCAACGATAATTATTGGCTTAAACTTTTAAAGCCTACGAAATGAATCGTTCTATTGATCATGCCTACCGTTTCCTTCTATTGTGTTTTACTCTTGCTGTCTTCTCTGATAACAAGGCCCAGTTTTCTTTAGGTTACATATTAGATCTTTTAGTGGGTGTCAGTAGAACGCGGACTCGGAGTCGGGTCGCGTTTTACTGACGTCCATCTTTAGTCGCTTGATAAAACTGTAATGTTTGAAGACAGATGTCGTGTTCAGTACCCTTTAAAGTCAAGTTATATATGCGGCAAAGAATTTTAACCTTTTCATAAAGAGAATGTTTTGCGAGACTTCGACGCTATACACTTGTCTGTTCAGTCAGCTTTCAGAATCCCTCGGCGAGCTCTGTTTATCATCAGTCCCGTTTTCAAAGCGCATACACTGTTAATCTGTTTTGTTTGTTTTTTCTGGTTCAAAGAAGGACTGCCGCCAACCTGTGTTTCTTTTTATGTTTTCTACTACAAAGTGATCCACCTTTAGTGTGAGAGTAAAGTATCTTGTCCTCAAAAGCTTAAGAATACACGGAATAGATTCTAGGCTTTATTTCCGCCGCTTTCTCATGTCTGGTGTAGGTTCCTTCCCGAGAAGTGAGGAACTTCGGAACAGGAGCGCGGCCCGGGGGGGGGGGGGGTACTCCCTTATATGGGCTATATAGGTATGTGGGGCCCCAAAGGGTATGGTTTTTCAGCCGTTTTGGTCATAAATAGGGTATCGATTTTAGGTGATTATGGCCGTTTTGGTATAAATAGGGTAAGGTTTTTGTACTCTAGCCCTGATATGGGTATGTTCTTAAACCTAGAAGCCACTTTTTCATCATTATCGAAAAGAAAATCAACAAAAGCCCTTCACAAATTATGTTGACGGTAATTTAACATTGGCCTGAACTAGGGATCCAACTATAATGCAGGTATGAAACAGGATTTTAATGTAACGTTCAGGTCATAAATAGGGTTTCGAATTTTGGTCGGGTCATAAATAGGGTAGGGAATATCGCAGATTTTGGTCATAAATCGGGTAAGGGTTTTGAGAAGCGGGCCGCACACCCCCACCCAATTTTTCTGGGAGTACCCCCCCCCCCCCCCGGGGAGCGCGGTGGTAATCGACCCTAACTAGATTCTCGCTAGTTGCTTGAAAACAAATGGTCAGAGAAAGGTGAAGTGTTTTGCAATACATTAACACATGATCACTAAAGAAGGATTCTTTTTTAGGAGGTTTGTTTCTTCTTTTAAAAAGCTCTTATCTTAACAAAAGTTCAGATGAAAAAAGCAATCTTACTTTGTATGCCGTGCCAGCAGAGTCTTTCGGAAGATGCAATGCTGATGCTTTATTACGAGTACCGATGTGTTGAGTACTGCTATTGCTGCAGTTTAGCTTACAAATGACTGAAAGTTGTACACTCTTTTTTTAATATAAGAATATATTTTATAACAATATTGAGGCTGAAATTTGCGAAATTTCAAGAATATTTTAAGAATAAAGCCGAGGTTGAGATTTCGAAAAGGATAGATATAATTCTGTGTGTAGACACAACTGTAAATACAGTACAATTTTGTTTTTAATTTAACCCTATAAAATTATTCCTTTCTCTGAACGGCGAAACTAGCCAAGGTAAACGAAAAAACCTGCACTAGCTATAGCAAAGTGTTCAACGCTAATGTGTGAAATGCTTTTGAAACTCTTTTCTAAAGCCAAAACGGCTAAGTGTCGTTTGACGTGACATCTAGCTACATCGTGACCTCGCTGACTGCAACGAGAAGCACTTGAAATTAACACCCCAATAAATTCTAAACGGAAATGTCATAAGATATAATTTAAGAATAATATAAGAATATTTTCAGCCTAAAGCCGGCAGAAAAATAAGAATATTCAGCCTGGGCCCAGGCCTGGGCCGGAAAACCAATATTCTTATATAGAAAAAGAGTGTAGTTCTTGAGATCTAGAGTAAACTGTCCTATCTAAAACTAAATAACCAGGAGGTCGACACCGTCATTCAAACGATCGGCTTTCGTTTTTAGGATCAATACAAAGAGCAAACCATTACATATATAATATACAGACCATCGTGTGTCAAAACATTTAGTATTTACGTTTGACAGAACCATGCCATTCATGTTTGGAGGCAAGGTGACTCACCTGCCGAAAAGCTGTCAGTGTTCTTACATTTAATGATCTTACATTTGAGTTTTGCAAAAGGAAGTCTTGTGTAGACGATAAGCGTTTTGCGCGGTCTAACATTAAAATGTATATTTTTAAAATTAAAATTTCCCGAGAAACTCATCGACTCAGCTATCAATCGCCTCCAGCATCCTACAGACCCAGTTCGAACACCATCTGGTAGCCCCGTTCGGATTACGTTGCCATTTAAAGATCAGAGATCGGCTGACGTGGTTCGCAGACAACTTGGCGATCTCGGAACGAAAACTAATCAACAACTACAGCCGGTGTTCACAAGCAAAAAGATCGCTGATCATCTGAGAGTCACAGAAGAAAAGCCTCCCCTGATCAACCAGCAAAGTGTAGTATATGAATTCACATGTGATTTGTGCTATACAAATTATATCGGGTACACTTGCCGCCACCTCCATCAACGCGTAGAGGAACATAAAGTTACAGTCAAAACGCCTGAAGCGTTCCGCCTAAACAATGATTAATGCGTTCATTAATCCAAAACTGTTTCGATTCTTGGCTTCAAATTTCGAAAACTCAACTGAATATTGTAATCATCCAACCGTAGCGTCCATTCGAATATCGAATGTTGATTGGACCAATAACAAAGTGTTCCAAATACGGAAAATGTTTTCAGGGTAGCCATCGGAATGATTTTCCACTACTAGCACACTGACTTGCACAGCACATTTTCCCAGGACATTGATCGACTCTTGTACAAGTGCCAAAGGACTTACCAGACTACGAAACGGAATGTTGCCGGCAGCAGTTCCCCAATCTCTGCCTGAATTTCTTTCCTGACATCTGAACACGTCCTTTCCAAGAACGCTTCTAGTTTTTCTACCAGAGCCAACTTAGTTTTCTGCCATCCGTGAACTCAACGAACACCATGGTGGACGAAAGAGCTCAAAATGGCGCCTTCGTTCCAGGACTCCTCCACCGCGTGACCAACTGTCGTTTGATGTATTGTTCATTAGTCCAATCAACATTCAATATTCGAATGGACGCTACGGTTGGATGATTACAATATTCAGTTGAGTTTTCGAAATTTGAAGCCAAGAATCGAAACAGTTTTGGATTAATGAACGCATTAATCATTTTTAGGCGGAACGCTTCAGGCGTTTTGACCGTAACATTCCGTGATAGGAAAACATTTCAGGGTCGTGCATGGTTTAACACCTGACAACTTAATTAAGAACTTTAAAGTCATAAATGCCGTGGCAAATAGAGTGTGTGCAGTGTCACGCAATAAAAAATAAAATCAAAAACCGTGCATTGAATGAAGTCAAAAAATTGAGATATTGTAAACGATAAATAAAGAAGACAGTTATCCAAGTTTAAGGTGTGTGCGTTCTCCCAAAGTTGAGATATTCGTCGAAATGTGCCGCACAAAATTACAGAGCTTAGTATGGGGTCGCCATGTTGGAGGACCTCTTTAGTCCTCCAACATGGCGGCCAGTAAATAGTGTAAACATCTGGAACTTACTTTGGCTATTTAGTGGACTGATTATCTGAACCGAACCAAAAAATATTTACAAAAGTACTTTTCCTGATACTTAAACTCCTAAAATGGCTAAAAATCACGAGATAAGTGTATATTTTTCGACAAACGCGATCGTAGGGTTATGTCACGCACCGCCATAACTTCGAAATTCAAAATGCGCTGGTTTCCAAACGAAGGATGCTATTGAGCTGGAAAGTTGTAAACAGCCATAAATTTGGTACCTCTTATGCCTGATGAGGATAAAACCTTTAGTGGCTTTTTAGTTTTGGATTTGAGAATTTGATGACGTCAGGTGCACACGCTCTATTCGAATATTTGATTTATGGAATGCTGTGGATTAAGAACAAAAGACCGAAACTGAACACGCAAGTGCATTCCATTCGCACGAAAACTCTTTACCTGAGTGAATACTGTCATGCTCATTTATTTTCTCACTTTCAATATCTATACATATGCTTTTCCGTTATTTATTCATTTAACAATGATGACATGAAGTCGTCGAAACGTCATGCTCTTTTATTATCGTTAATTTCTTCCCAAAATAATTAAGGCCCGTTCCAAACGCCGCTCCATTCATGCGCTGAACCTAAACTGATGAGTTGAGTACGGCAGAAGAGCGGCGTTTGAATCAGTTCGGTTCGGCAGATTAGATTTGGAACGGCAAACAACATTAAATTCGGCAGGGTCTGCCGCACTAAGCGACGTTGGAGCGGCAGCTGATTCATACGGCGTTCTCCTATGTGTGCCGAACCTAACTCATAAATTACTGTAATGTATTTTTCATATAACGGCATTCGTGATTGGCTCAAAATTGAGTGGCGTGACCAGTCATGCATGAAGCTCGAAGTCGTCGCTAAAAATCACAGGCTGCACAAGCTATAAATACGTGGTGTATGCGACAGCTTGTGTATATAGAGAATTACAGGATAATTTGGTTTTATCAACTGAGTTGATAATGTGAATTAGCCACCGTAAAGAGATTCGAAAGCTGACGTTTCGAGCGCTAGCCCTTCGTCGGACGAATTCTCGGTTAAGCAAGATGTTGAAAAATTTATTCGTCGTGTTCAACTTAAAGCCTTTTTCCATGACAAAGAGGATGATTCTAACACCTCGGACAAAGATATTTTCGAGACGCTTCAGACTCGAAAATCAAAGTGGACTCCCCCAGAGGGCCAGTTCGCATCTTTAGATTTTTTCATCAATAAATGCCGTCATGACATCAATAAACTAAATTTCAATCGTAACACCAAATTTTCCAACCTTTCTTCGGAAGAGAGGGCGGCGCTACAAAATCTTAGTAAGCGCAAAGACATAATTGTTAAAGCGGCCGACAAAGGCGGCGCTTTAGTCGTTTGGCGGGCCGACCTCTACCAAAAAGAAGCTTTGCGGCAACTTTCTGACACCTCTTTTTATGCTAAAGTCGATAAAGATCTCACTTCCAATAACCAACAAATTGTCAAGAGCACTATTAACGACCTTATAGTCAAACAAGAATTGCCGGCTACTGCTACTAATCTGATCATCACCACTCCTAGAACTTCATGTATTTACTTTTTACCTAAAATTCACAAACCTAACAACCCAGGCCGACCTATTGTCTCTGCGTGTAGTTGCCCTACCGAACTCATTTCTAGCTATTTAGACAAAATTATGGCACCTATCGTCAGATCTTTACCGTCATATGTTAAAGACAGTCAACACGCACTCCAAATTTTTCGTGATTTCAATTTCCTGGGCGAAGACAAACTTATTTTCACTATGGATATTACATCTCTTTACACCGTCATCCCTAATGGCGAAGGTCTTCTAGCCCTCAAACATTTTTTCGATTTACGTACTGTTAAGGAACCAAGCTCGGAAACATTGCTCCGCCTGGCTGAACTAGTTTTAACACTAAACTGTTTTTCATTCGCTGACAGTTATTATAAACAAATCAATGGGGTGGCCATGGGTACCAAAATGGGACCCAGCTACGCCAACCTTTTCGTAGGCTATATTGAACACCAATTTTTCAATCAATACAACGGCCCCAAACCTGACCTCTACCGTCGCTACATTGACGACTGTGTCGGCGCAACTTCCTCCACCAGAGAGGAACTCAATCAATTTATAACTGCTGTTAATTCGTTTCATCCGGCTCTTAAATATACCTGGGAAATTTCCGACACTTCTTTAGCATTTCTAGATATTAAAGTTTCTGTCGAAGGCAACGGTTTATGCACCAGTGTGCACTACAAACCCACAGATTCTCATAGTTATTTGTTGTATTCATCTTCACATCCATCACATGTCAAGAATTCCATTCCTTATTCTCAGTTTCTTAGACTTCGCCGCCTTTGTAGTGAGGACTCTGATTTTTCCTTAAAATCAGAGGAAATGTGCGAGTTTTTCGACAAACGTGGCTATCCTGCCTCTGTTGTTCAAGCAGGCCATCATCGCGCCCAACAAATCGATCGGCAGTCAGCACTACAAACGTCTAAGAAGGAGAATAATAATAGAATTCCATTCACTCTCACATTTCACCCTCACAACCACGCAGTAAAATCCATCATTCTCAAAAACTTTAAATTACTTCAAAATGATCCCGATACTGGTAGAATCTTTTCGCAACCGCCATTAATTTCATTTAAACGCGACAAAAACATAGGTAACTTTTTAGTCAGAAGTTCTTTCCAAACGAGTGAACAACCCGGTACTTTTAAATGTGCACGCGCACGATGCAAAACATGTCCTTTCATTTGTAACGTTGAGAAATTGTCGGGGCCCAAGCGATCTATTAAAATCACTGATCATTTTACCTGTACCTCAGCCAATGTCATCTACTGTATAACTTGCACTCTCTGCAAAAAGTTATATATCGGCGAAACAGGTAGACGACTAGGCGACCGATTCCGAGAACATCTTCGCGACGTTGAGAAAGACGACAAAAACGCATCTAAACCGGTCGCTAGACACTTTAATCTGCCGAATCATTCGAAGCAACATATGGCGGTCTGTGGCCTCTCCCTACATCAAGGAGGCACAGAAAGCCGCAAAACTCTAGAACAAAAATTTATTTTTCAAATCGGCACTGTTAATCCTCACGGTATCAACGAACGCTTTTCATTCAACTAATTTATTCTGTTGTTTTTTCACGTTGCCAGGCACCAACCAATAGCGTAGCTCCATATTTCTCTATATAAACCACACACAACCCACAATTCCTCGATTCGCTCCGACGAAGGGCTAGCGCTCGAAACGTCAGCTTTCGAATCTCTTTACGGTGGCTAATTCACATTATCAACTCAGTTGATAAAACCAAATTATCCTGTAATACTCCCACCGACGCAGCACCATAGTTTCTTTAGAAACTTACCCCCTCTACTATATAGAGAATTGTATGGGAAAATCACCGATCGTAAAAAAAAATTGTGTAAATAGCTATCTCATTTGAAATAAGTTTTCCTTACCTTCAAATATGAGACGCGAGCTGATCTCTTGTGCCGATTTGAGAGGCAATTCTGGACGCCGTTTAGTGAAAGTTATGGAAACCGTACTCTCTTTCTCAAATATCGAAAGGCAGACCATCCCTTGCATACGGCAGCTGAGCCCGCAGTGTTATGTGCGGCAGTCAAAACTTAGCTGTCCTACCCATACCGCCACGATATAGCTATTTTCTGACCAGCAAACACAAATAAAGACCAATGCAAATGGTGCTTTGGGCTCTTCTAATAGTTAAACTTGAGAATCTCAGTTAAATTTGAGGAGGAAACTACAATTGTTCGATAGCAGAACACTATCATTTACCTGGTGACATCGACGAATGCCAGCGAGAGGCCTAACGTTTGTGCCAAATTAGAAGCTTGGAGAGGCAAAATGTTTTATAATTTCTATTTTTCCAATCGATTAGATATTGTTTTTGGAATTGTAAATGCGTTCTTCCTGAATATTTGGGTGGGTGGATTCTTTTTTTTTTTTTTTTTTTTTTTTTTTTTTTTTTTTTTTGGGGACGGTTTTTTTCCAGTGAGAAGAGTGACCGAATTCGATGCTTTTCTCGTTCACTTACAGGAATTCCAGGACAGTACAGTTTTTTTCCGCTGCGATTATGATTGGTCAATTAAAATTTTGGCGCGGCACGCCGTATGCAAGGCCATACATCACTGGGCCAGACGTCAGCTCCACAAATCGCTTTCTCCTCAACAGGAAAAGTCCCGAATCGCCATGAAAATAACAGTTCCATACAAGCCCAATAAATTTCGCTCCTAATGTTGTGTAGTTTCGGCGGCCGAAAGACTCGTGAAGAACAAGAAACTTCGCCTTTAAAAAATTCACCTCTTCGGCTTTCCTGAGACCTTTGTGACCAAGGCACGCGTTGATAGTGCCGCCCCCCCGCAACGTGGTTGCATGATCAACTCTGATTGGTTCCCATTTGAATTTGAAATCGCCGTGCGGACAACACTAACCCTCCACCGGAGGAAAACGCATACATTTTGTCGCGAATCCCCCACTAGGGCTCCCAAGGGCTATTTTCTGACACCTGTTTTTTGTCTAGAAACCTGCTCAAACTAAATTTGCAGGCAGAGATCATTTTCCTACTATGGAAACCCAAATCTTATGCCGTCGTGGACTACGTTCTCCGAAAATTACGCAAAATTTGGTCATTTCACACGTGCGTTGTTTGGCCAGAGAAGACCGGCAAACGAAATGCACAAAGATGTATAACGCACGTGCACTTGCCAACAGCTATTGTTCTGGCTCCAAGCTTTGTTTGTAGTTGTGACGTTGCGTTGCTCTGTGGCCGT
>JAHPZR010004579.1:0-5000 GCA_019787425.1 Platygyra sinensis
AGGGGGTAAGTTTCTAAAGAAACTATGGTGCTGCGTCGGTGGGAGTATTACAGGATAATTTGGTTTTATCAACTGAGTTGATAATGTGAATTAGCTTTCGAATCTCTTTACGGTGGCTAATTCACATTATCAACTCAGTTGATAAAACCAAATTATCTTGATAAAATTAGTTCACAAAACCATATTTTGGCTCGACTTCTAACTAATTCAATTTCCATCAGTTGGAAAACGACACCAAGATTTTGCTGGGTGCAGTCATATTTTGACTGACAATTGAAAGGACTTAGTCCCTCTATTAACCATCCTTGAGACCCAGGGGGGCAGTTAGTGAAGAGGGTGGGTGAAGTGAAGATAAATTCACCATACCAGCCAGGTGGCCCATCAGGCCGGAGTTTTTCCCGGTTTCAGTAGTATGAAGCAACTAGGAATATTTCTATTCGCTACTGCATAGAATGCTAGTCCATTGCAGGGTTACCCCCAGCATTAAGTTCGCTGGTAAAGTGAGGCACGTTTTGTCCAAGAACAAAACGCAATGTCTCCGGGCAGGGCTCGAACCCGGACCGCTCTAACCGAAGACGAGTTCACTAACCATGAGGCGACAGGGCTTCCCACAGGACCTCCCACAGTGGGAAGGGGGAGTGATGGACAAAATCGGTAATGGCAGATGGCTGTTTTTCCGGGTTTACTTTGTCCTGACCCTACCCCTGTTAGATACTATCATCAACAACAACAGCTTTATTCATCCCTTTATTTAGATTAGCTTAAATTAGATTAAATTACTGTGACATTGCATAATAATTATTTTTAAAAATAAGGGTAACTGACAACCTGAAATAGTTAAAAATGCCAGGTTAAGAGTTAATTATATATGCATTGCAATTTGAAGTCGGTAGCTAATTAAGGTAAACCCACAGAGACACATTAAATACAACAAAAGAAAATAAGGAGATTCAAATTAAATAAATCTACGACTGCATTGACCTACAGCTATTTTCCTAGAAACACCGGTCAGGAATGTTATGAAGTCATAATCAAATTTCACTAATAATTGTTAGTTAGATGTTCTTTCAGATGTCATTTAAATGAGGAAAGGGAGGAACTCTTGAAATCTTCATCTATAGAGTTCCATATCATAGGGCCTTGAAAACGAATATTGAATTTTCTATAGTTTGTTCGTACCTTAGGAAGATAATAAGACAATCATTCGCTAAGGGTGGCGTTTACGCGTTAATAGCGGTCAGCTGGACCTGACACACTGCCAAAGCTATGTATGATAATAAAACATGAAGAAACCATTATCACATTGGTACTTATCTTAGAAAAAGTCTTACATCGTGAGCAGTTTGATGAAAAACATCGCTGGCTCATCGTATGTTTTCTTTTTGTACGTCTTTCAAAATATGAATTAGAGGAGACAACTTTGTTCTTGGAACCTCTTGATTACGCCTCGATGCATATGAGGCCAGATGCAGTGTAGCGATCTCCCATTTTTTTTTTCTGAGCACACAGCACAAGGACGATACAGGAGTCGTGCGAAACGCCAAATTGCTGAGAATCGAAAATCTCGTTCATTATGCACGCACAGCGGACCTATTTTTACTCGGTAAGTGAAGTCAAGCGATGACGGTTATGTGATATGCATGATGATATGTTTTAATTATAAGTCTTTGACCTGCGCATCAAGGTAAAAGCTGCTAAGCAAGATAGTTTTTCTAGGAAACAGTTTTCAGTTTCTTAGAAAAACATGTCGTGACATGAATTTACCCACTTAGTCATAACAATCATGGATGTTTTACCTAAGCACGAAATCTATTGGCTGATAACGTCTTAGCGATTTGTCACGGTCGCTTGGAGTTACAGAAGGAAATAGAAGTGCTGTTTTGAATATTTTCTCTACTGGAGCGATCCAAAGATGATCGACGATTCTCGTTCAGTAGGCTGATTAATAACACGGAGGACACTAAATGTAACGTAAGCGGCGGGTCTGTGAGTATTTCAAGGCCAGGTGAGTGTCGTAAGATACAAGTGAGATAATAATCCTTTAAATGGGCTTCAGAATTCGTTTCGATGGCTCTGGTGAACATTTGGCTGCATCACATTTCTTGTGTTGGTAAACTATTTTACGAGTTTCTACGACAATGGAGAAAGCCCGGGCATAGAATATGGAGTGGAGTCTGTCTCCAGACGAGTACTGTAGACTGATTTAGAACTACCGACCGTGCTTGTACTGATAAGGATGATGGCAGCTTAATTTAAAATGCACTGGTTCGAAATCTTGCCCGTGATGTGTCAAAAATTATTGAGGACCTTGGCGATGGAGTTTGTTTTATAAGTCCTGTATTCTTCAGATTGGCAAAGGATGGCAAGAGCTTTTCACATATCAACAGATACGCGGAATATATAGCATAATTAACCTTCTTAAGACATGCATGAACACATCGTGGCTGATGTCAACAATATTTAAGTTCTTCATGGTTCAATGCGTTGCTTCGGCCAGACCTCACTTCACTTTGACATTTTAAATTAATAACTAGTTCTGCACTTCAATTTCTTTTTTCACGTCAATATAAAAGTGAACACTAAAGAACAGTATAATGCCAAAGAAGGCGGCATACACAGGGTCATTTAATCCGGCCACGAGGCAGTTCAATAAGTAAATTTATTAAGATATTCCATCAACACTGATTAAAAATAATAATTTCTACAGGTAATGGGCAGCATCCTCAAATCATCAAAACAGGCCATAAAGAGAGAGAGTAAAAGCAACCATCACCAACGGCTGCATGTTTTCTGTTCTGAATTGCGAAGTAAATCGCATGTGAAAAATGTAAATTGATATATTGTGACATTCACTGGCTGTTCGTTGTGGCAAACCCAACGATGACTCGAGCGGCACTCGTTCTTGGCAGTGTTAAAGCTGCCGGTTTCGATTCTAGAAGGGTTACTTCACTTTTATCACTATTTTTTGTTGGAATGAATTATTGGGGGTCAAATGAGAAAGTCTCAGATGAGAATGCATGTCTCATATCGACATCATTTCACCACTACAATTTTCGACATGAAACATAAACAACCCTATTTCCGGGAGAATGACACGTCGCGGTGGACATTTAAATTGTATATCGTAGCGACTTATCTATATAGCATTCAGGTCTATTAACATTATATATTGTGGTCGTTCTGTTGGGTTTCGATTTCAGGTAGCTGGTTCAGCGATGGAAGGGATGAACCCGATGCAAGATCCCCGCCATCTTGGCATGATGGGAAAAAAAGCCATGCAGCTTGGTAACTATCCTGATGCTGTACGTATGTTTTCCATGGGCCTCGCTCAGGTGCAGTTTCTACGCTTGCCTCCCCACTGTGCTGCTCCATTCCTTCTCGATCGAGCAGAGTGCTTTTGGCGGTTAGGTGACGTCCAAGCTTCGATACAGGATATGGAGGACTCTTTGCGTCATGGATTACCAAAGGATGACTTTTTTGCGGAGGTAACAGCTGCGTGTTTAAACACTTCAATAAGACTGACATAAACATGAATATTAAAGTGATTGAGAGATGCGGGGGACTGTTTTGATTAATTCAGACGAAACGAGCATGCAATTTCAGTTCAGTGGACAAAAAGCTTGTACCAGAATAAATAACAACAAAACCAATTTTCTATAGAAACTCGAAAAAATATATTTCAAAGTTCAGAGGAATCGTGCCAACACAGGTTAAATTTCACTATCAGTTACACTTCACCAGTACTTTCATGTGTTTCCTAATTATGAACTTCAAATTTGTTTTCGACATTTCGTGTTTCAAGAGATGATTTTTTTTAATTAAAAAAAAAGATATGTCAAACAATCGCACAGAAGTTTGCAATACAATGCTATACAATAGACTCTCTTAGCTCAGTAATCGACCCTACATTTCCCAACATGGCACTACTGTATGGATAAAATGAGCTCATTTTATTCTTTTCCTTGCAGATACTATAATTTTTGGTCGAGTGTCTGGCACTTCTTTTGTCTTACTTCAGTTTACAGTTTTGAATCCAAGCATACAAGGTGTAATGTTATTTGGTGTAACTAGTCAGCGACATCTTTGGCGCACGCGCCTGGCCTGAAGAGTATACACGGATTCCAAAACTGACCAATATGTAGATCCAAGGAAGTTATATTTCCCCTTAAGGAGTCTTGTTAACACTACCAACTATTCAAATGTTTCTTGAGCTCACAGCTTGAATGTTTGAGATCGAGGGTCGATCATCAGTTGTCAGCTCGATGATAGAGCTGGTAACTCGTATTAATAATGGATTACGAGTCTATTCTCGAGTACTAAGATTAAGATTATATATAATACAGCACCTTTCTATTGCATTTACCCTTAAAGTTTTGTTGTTGTTGATGTTTTTGTTTGTTCGTTTGTTTGTTTTAGGATGAATCGTTAAAGTGGACAGAACATGGAAACACACTCCTGCGGGAAAACGACCTAGTTTCAGCAGAAAAATGTGCAAATTTTGCCCTATTCTTCCAAACCTCTCCCAGGACAAGAGCGCAGGCTTGCTTGTGCAAGGCGTTTGCACAGTATGAAATGGGGAAGACAAATGCAGCCAGGAGAGATATAAACGAAATTAAAAGACTGGATAGTGATCTCGCAAGGGTGAGGCGAAGTCAAACGCCGTTTGTTACTGAAACCGGGGCCACCCAGACAAAGAAAACCAATCAGATTGCAGAACTGAAACACTAGATTCCAGCACTTTCAAATGCAGCCAATCAAATTTCCCATTTTCAAATCCAGCCAATCAAATGTCGGTTTACAAAACGATGAAATCTCAATTGTTCGGCTATGCGATTACGGTGCCACATATTAAATTATAAAGCTGAAACCGTTCGCAGTTTCGCGAAAGTGTAGCCCGAACTTTTTGTTCAAAATATCAGGAGAAGTTCCTATGCATAAGGCCACCGTCTTTTGTCTCTGCTTGAGTGATTTTACACGCTGAGGCTTCGATAGTACAACGC
>JAHPZR010004579.1:12500-17500 GCA_019787425.1 Platygyra sinensis
TTGGTTTTGTGGGACGTTTCATCTTTACCGTAGAGAGAAACCAAAAACAAAGAAAAGAAAATGGAGGTGCCAGCGGACAAACTGGGTTTCGTTGAAACCTTTCTTTTTCTCCACCGCTTTCTGTTTCTATTTTCCTCTTCTTTTCACTGTTCTACGTGAGTGCCACTGCACTAAATAAGTCGGCCATGAGGCAAATTACCGTGTGTTGTGATTTGACACGAGTTCGAAGGAAGGAGTCTGCTAGCTTGCGAACAGCCTCCCAGCGAGAGGGGGCAGCGAAAGTAAGAATTCCACGTTCGAAGCGGATGGGGAAGGGGGGGTGGTGGTTTGCGCGGGAATGTGCGTGTTTTGAAGCGCCGTTCCACCCCTTGGTAATTAGTCTGTTACAAATCAATCAAGAAGGTTATTAGACCTGTCAAAATTTATTTTATTTTTCGCGCCGATGTATCGGCTTTCGTTAACATCCTAAGGGCCTGATTACATGAGCTTGGCTGCTCTTAGTTTGTCGAGATCTCGACACGTTTGTTAAACGCAACAAAAGTCAACTTTGCGATTACGTGACAGCCGGGTTGGTCGAGATTCCGCTATCGTGGTGTCGGGATACCGGCTAACCGGGCTGAGATTTTTCATGTAATCGCGTTTCCCGGGTGAGCCCGGCTCAATAAGCTAGCGAGATTGCTGCGAGTAATACAAAGCTCATGCGCAATGGTCTCAATTTCATGCAAACATGGCGGCCACAAAATTTAAGTGGACGCGCGCTTGGTGAATTCAAAGCAAACATAGAATATCGCAACGTGGACTTCACTGCTGATAAAACCAAGTAAAATGAAGCAGACTTCAGTTTTTTCCTTTTTTTTTTTTTTCACCAGACGGAATTCTATTGAAAGCTGTTTTTTCAGAAGCTGACCATTGTTCACTGATAAATTTGGCTCGTTTTCCGTTACCAGCAAATGGAACAAGCATAAAGAGTGTATTTGACAGGTCATGCAATTGCAATGGTGGCTGAAAGAATCCAACAATGTCCACTGATAGCTAGGCATTTCTTTGATATCAACATTTTACTACCAGCCAATGAAGAATAACGCTATAGATTGATCAAAGTCGAAGTGTTGTAAATTGCTGGAACCTGTTTTGAGCCACCTTAAATAGTTTACCCAAATCTGCTATATTCACTTAAGAATCGATGCAAACTTACCTGGCTTCCACTTACAGACAGGAAAATACTCTGTATCAGTTCGTAGTTGTCATTTGGTAAATAACGATGGCCAGAAAGGCGACGTGCACGTGTACATTGAATTGTTACCGCAATGCAAAATGGCCGACGGAAAGAAAGTGAAGTGGGGTGAGTCACGTGACATGCCGAACTGTTACAACTTGCGGGTGACGTGCGCAGATCCAAGTTTCAATTTCATTTTTTTACTTATTTACTTATTGCTTTTTTTTCCTTCTGTGCAAGTTATACTAACAGTCTTCAGTGATATTAGGTGTAATAGCGTGTAGATTTTTCACCGTCTGGAAGAGAGTTAACCCTGCAGACCTGATTTGTTACAAAAATGTAAACATTCCCTGAAGCTGGAGAAACATTATTCTACCATAGAAGAGGTCCTGCCAGGGTAAATTCCGACAAGCGATGACCCAAAAAGTAGCGACAGAGCGTAAAATGAAATTGCGAAGAAAGACAACCTCCGATCTCGAATTAGCGGCAAAGAACGGTGGTTTGACTCATTTTGTCACCAATGATTTGAATACCAATTTGAAAAACCGTGTTGAACGAGGATCAGTTACTTGTGATCTTGTGATCGAATGGGCGTTCAATACTCGAAATAATAACTGGGAAATTGCAGGACTGTAGTGGTTTTTTACCACGCACCACTATCCACCTTTTCTAAAATTGCGACAGTGCCGGTAAGCATTGATAAACACCGACACGAACACATATTCAGACGAGCGACATGGAACCTCCCACCACCCACCACCCTCCTCTCCCCGGCAGGGATTATACCCATACAGACCAAAATGTTCATTTTGATAAACGACAAACGGAAAATAATTTCGGATCTTGAAGAATGTGTTATTGAATGGCGTGTTACATGACGGAAACACCAGTCACTTCTATTGCCCGCTTTGATATATTTAACATAACAGCTTTATGTTCCTTCAATGTTCTTTTATTACCAAAATGGGGGCAAACTGGCTAAAATCGATGCCCTATTTATGACAACATGGCTGAAAAACCTTACCCGCACACACCTATACAACAAAAATAAGGGAGTACCGCCCGGGAAACCTTACTACTAAATCCACGACGGCGACGGCACGGTAATAGGGAGCTTAAACAATGACGACGGGGACTCCGAGGAAAGCCTAGTAAAAAGGCAATTCATATTGTAGCTTTAAATTTCGCAGTTGTCTAGATCTGTTCAGTGCTCCTATCGGTCTCAGAACTTACTCAAGCTAAATGTGTGATTGTGGCGTTCACACGATTCCAAATGAAAATACGAAAAATCAGCCGCTGTCGTCGGCAATCTCCAAAATACGCAGAACTTAATCATTTTACGTCCTTGTTTTACAGAGGACGGCTAAGAAATGTACAAATACTTGTAAAGTACGTGCAAAGCCACTGTTCTGCTCATTAAGCCTTTTGTTTAGTGGCGTTCTCGTTGCCGTTTCTGTTAAGGGCCTAATCAGAGCGGTGCGATACCAGAAGGTCGATGACCAGAACAATGGCCAGAACGAACGCATAACTTTTGGTACATTTCCTTGCCATCCTCTGTAACACAGCGAGCGTTGCACTGGACAGTGATAATCATTTTGTTGTATTTTTTTTCTTGGAATGAAACCTAGGCTTTCCGCAGGCAACTGAAGTTAATTATGAAAACGAAACAAAACCTGGCTCGTGTAAGTCAAAAGGAGACTTAAGAGCGTGTCCGTGTAAGAACCAACCACTCAAATTTTCGTGGAAAATGGATTGCCTTCATTTTTTCTACACAAGTCAAACAACATATGCAATGAACGAAAATGCCCTTTATTTCGATTGATTCGCTTTTTTAATTTTTTGAGGAATTTTTTTTTGTAGGCACCCCGAAAACTACACAAACCGGAAATTGAAACCCCAAAAATTGGGAGTTACGTTATGCTTGCTCAAACTTTGCACATTCAATGAAACAACCTAATTCTTTTAGAATTACTGCATAATTCTTTCTTCTTTCCACACAACTAAAAATTAAACTATCTGCTTATCTTTAAAGCAAGCAAAGTTATGACGTCTTAACGTGATCCGCTTAAAGATGTCTTTGCCATCTTTGCTCACATAGCCTCCAAAGAAACAGATTTTCCATGAGTTCTCGTAGCTCAGTGGATAGAGCATCCGCCGGGAGTTCGGAAGGTCATGGGTTCAAATCCTATCGGGACTCAGATTTTTTCTAGGTCCAACGCTCGTGTCACATTACTTTCATATAAACAGATTTTTTTCAAAAGTGGGACCTCTTCATGAATGATGACTGTTATCAGCGTAATGTACTAGGCCTAAGCTACAATTATCTTTATTAAAAGTTGTGGGCACTCATAATTTTGATACGCAAAAAATTCGACAAACTAGCGGAAATTTCAACAATAGCCCTTTTCACGGTTAATTTTTCTCATTTGCATTACAATGAAATCAACGTGAATGCGAGGCAATTTCGGGCTAAAATTGCGAAATAGCCCGAAATTGCCTCGCACACATGCTAGATTTTATTGTAATGCAAATGAGGAAAGCTAACCGTGAAAAGGGCTATTTGTGTGGAAATGACGAATCTCATCCGTTGACTAAAATGCAGTTTTGAGTTTCTCAGCGAACTTTTAGACATTACCTGAGTAGATTTATTGAGTTTTAACGCTTGGAGAACTCGATGAGACTTATTTTACTCCAAAATATCGAGAAATATCTCAAGCCTCACGTTTCTTTTGACTGACCACTACCGATCGTCATCACGACCGTTCCGTCACGCATCACGCATTCTTGGTTGATGATCAGTTTTAAAATGTCTTATCCCCCTAGAAATGAGCAGCCTTTTATGATTATTTCATACTTTTTCAACACCTTTTCCTTTTATTTTCTTGTTTCTTTTTATAAGATTGCTGTAATATTAATTTTAGTTGAGTCATCGCCGAAGCCGGTAGTGTAAACAGTTGGGGTCAATGTCAACAACATTCGTTCGCCAACTCACATAATTTGACCGTTCGGAAGACTCTTTTCCGCTAATAATTAAAGTTGCTAATAAATCAGGAGAGCTCATAGAGAGATTTTTACCCTAGCTGATATCCGAAATAGACCTTTTTACGGATACCATGCCTTTCCGATGCTTCTAATTAAACAACAAATATGGCTAAGAGACACCGCTTGATTTGATGCCGAGTAAATCGAGTAACCGTGATACTGTGTGCGAAGTCTCACCAAGAAAAGTATTCGTATCAGACTCATAAAAGTATGGCATCCCAGTCTTGCCAATTTTTAAAAAATTATAGGGCATACTAGATTAAGACAGAGTTTCCTCTTCATAGTATTCTTAGAGAAACCAATTTTGACACCTGAATTACCCGGACACGCAGTTTTGTGCAATTCGCAAACGATATCCCTGGAAGCATTGCACAGCTAAATCCACTACTTTTAAAAATTTTTAAAAATTTTTAACTTCCACACGGTCGTTTTGCTTCCCTGCCAAAGTTTTACAAGGGGAAATATAACCAAGTATCAGGCACATCCACGTGCTATTGTCTAAAACGGGGCTCGCGGCATTGCCTTTTTGGTTTGATGTTTAGGGTAATATCAATTTTATTGCTTTATTACCCTGGTAATAAAAGTCATTCTTAACGTGCAGTGATTCAAGGTTTAAACTAAGGTTGTGCGAGTGACCGTCCAGTAGCAAATGTGGGGCCACATGATCTATTCCACTAGGGGGTCTGGGGGTTTCATGCCCCGAAAACATTTTGCAAAATTGAAGCAATTTTTGGTGCGTTTA
>JAHPZR010004580.1:0-22500 GCA_019787425.1 Platygyra sinensis
ACTTGTAAATATTGAGTACGACTTGTAAAACAGATATTGGAGCGTCGAAACATGTCGTCTTCTAGTGAAGAGGAACTCGACGAGCTCCTGAGACGTCAAATTATCGGTCAACCTAGGAATTTTGAAGAGAGACGGCTTTTTGACATTGAAATTCCAAGGGAATTTCGTCTCCCTGGGACGCCTTCATCCACCATTTAGAATTTTAAATAGGCCCGTAGATTTCGAAAGGGCAGCAGGGATATTAAAATTTGCAATTGTAAAAATACATGTGCATTCAAGCGGATTTTATAATTGTAACGCTACAATTGTACTTTACACTTGTATCCTGATTCGGGATACACGTTAACCTGCGATCAGGCGTCCCTTATGTTTTTGTCGCGGCGGGAAGGTACCTTCCCGCCGCGACAAAAAAATGTTCGGGACGCCTGATCGCAGGTTAGATACACGTGTAAATTCCAGTGTGGAAAATTCTTTTATTAAATCCTTGTATTTACAAGTCGGACTTTACATGTGTAAATTACACGTGTAAAAACTACAAGTGTAATTTCTTTATTAAATTTACCCCTGCTCGCAGGCTACACCACGTCCGTCATATTTCTTTAAGATACATTTAAACCAATCAACCTGTTCGTATGAATGGGCCAATTAGCAAGGGAGTTTGTTCAACGTTGCCAAGGGTATTCTCCCACAACTATTTTAAAAAGTAGAGAAGGCCCTGGGAACGAGGTCGCGCCCTATCCGCTTCTCTCAGGCCATAAAAATAAAAGCGCGTCCTATGTCGCTGCCTTCTCACGTCATTATTGAACTGAACGTCACAGAACCACTACAAATAATGATTTCGTTCTCCTCTGATCTGGAAATAATATAGTATTTAACTTGAGTTTTAAAAAGTAACCCATAAAAGTAATTGTTAAAATAAAGACCACATGGAAAAAAAACGTTTAATTCTGCTTTTGTTTGCGCAAATCAACCTAAAGCATCAATAACAAAGGTGTGTAATAACTCAGTTTGAAAGGATATTGATGAAGTATTTTGACCAACCACAAAGAGAACTGAATAAAAACACTAAAACAGTCAGGCAACGAAACAGTCGGAGAAGAGAACGAGAAGAAAATGAATGGAGAAAAGAACGCGTATGTTGACTCGAGTGAAAGAAGCTATCAGGCGGCCAGGGATGGTCAGCAAAGTCAGCTGACAGAAAGACCCATCATTATAGCACTACCTTGTGAGGTATGTAACGAGTTGTGTCCTTCTGATAAACTGATGGAGCATCAAATTGAATGCCAAAAGGAGCGGGAAAATACTGGGAGAAACGATCCGAGAGTCGCGCATTACGCTTCACCTGTAACACAAGAATTTGTCTTCAATATTCACGATTTCTCGCCAAGTCAGCGCTCAAGATATGTACAAGTTCAGAGAGGCTTCAGTCCGACTATAGAATTCGAGGATGACTGCGTCGCTAATAAACCCGTTAACGACGATATTGGTACCGATGCCTTCGCGAGAGCAGAGAGAAGTACAGTCTATGTTACCCCGCAAGGAGAAGATCCTTCTGTTACCAGAAGTGGCAATGATGTGTCCAGCGCTACCTACATTGAAATTCAGCGAAGTTACAGTCCCATGATGGAGTTTGAGGAAGAAAATACTCCCGAGGCATTCACGCTCAATATTCGGGAATTTGTTCACACTCGAGATTCCACTAGTACATCAGGACACTTGCGTCTGCCAAGATTTAACTGAACGGGAAATCATTTGGATCACGGGAGGAACTTGGAATTTTAAAATGGGAGAGCAAAAGACTTCAGTAACTAAGACAAATTAGCCTCTTAAACAAGAAAAGGTGATATCATTGGAGAAAACAGAGCACTTGCGCTATGGGGCTATGGCATAATATGAAAAGCAAGTTGTAAAATAATTTTCGGGGCAGAATATCAGTCAAATATCACCAACACTTATCTGAAAGCGATACACTTTAATTTAAATACTGAATAAAGGTAATTTATATGCACAATGGACTAAAACACGCACAAACGTAGTCTTTAATTATTAAACAAGTATCTAAAGAAGTGGAAGTAGTTCAAGGTTCAATTTGAGAATTTTGCTTACGGGTTTCTTAAGAGCTGTTCAAATGTAGTCGCCCGAATGGATCAGGGTTGTTTTTGTGGAACAGTCTGTGTATGGAAAGCAGTCATCTTAGTAAAAGCACTGCGAAAGTGTCGAAATATGTGAAAACGTATTAATTACTGAAAATCAATGGCTGAACTACAACAACAAAATTAAAGTCTTTTTACAAAGCATTGGTCATGATTTAAACAAGTATAATTTGGTGAACATAATTATTTGAGCGGAAACAGCCATGCGGAAGTTCAATGTTGCTTGTGTAATTTGTGACTAAAAAAGTATTAAAATATAGATAGGACCCTGCGCGCGCTCTGATTGGTCAAAAACCTATGTTTTATCAGAGTATAAAACAGAGAAAGCGTGTTTTACTCGAGAAATGTAGAAAACACTCGCCTGCGGCTCGTGTTTTCTACATTTCCCTCGTGTTCTCAAATGACCATCGTGTTTTATCATAGTGTAAAACACAGCTTAGGCTTCTTATTTGTTAAATAAAAAAGGATTTGAACAAAAGCTTGCCCTGAAAAGTCCCGCATTTGAAAATAATATGTGTACAAGTCACTGTTAGTGCTTAGTTCACGTTGATTCTTTTAGATTAATCTCGCTGATTAAAATCTGCGATAAAAACTAACAGTCCTATAATATAGCTGTTTAATCTCTCAAGTGATTGGTATATCATTCTCTCAATGTTGGTTCTGAGAATTAGGAAGCAGAAGAGTCTGAATTCTTTATTCTCCTTACTCGTCGTCTTGAAAATGCATTAATATGGTAACGAGAAGACGTTCATCACAGACCTGTACACAATTTATTTTGGTATGCCACGCAATTATTCCTCTCTTTTTGGTTACAGATTTAATTATTTACAGCTTCCCTCAGCTCCTCGTCCCACCTCTCGATTCAGTGTTTGTCAATTTTAAAACAATTACTACAATTACAGTTTGTTTATCACCTGTGGTGTTCTCCTTTCCAAGATTTCAATAAGTAGAACTGAATTCGCAAACATTAGAGTTAAAACATTTAAATTACAGGACATTTCAGTGCCTTTAAGTTGTCCTTGAAGTATCATAGCATAGAAAACACACTGTTTGAATCACTCAGGTTTCTATCCAATCTCGGTTTCTTGGAAACGGGAAGTTCTATTGCAGAATTTGTGCGTTGCATTTTCTGAAAAAAAAAATGGAATTAATAAATCATTTCTGATAAGAGTGTACTGTAAGTAAGACAAAGTGCAAGGAAAAATGGAATTAGCTTGAGGTGTACAAGTTTATAGGTGTTTGTTAGTGAATGTCGACCAGAGTTCATAATCTAAAATATTTTTTGGTGCGACACTGACACTCAGTTACTAGTTTTTGCGTTAACAGGCAAGCTTAAAAGGCGTTCACGTTTATTGTCTCTGCCATCTTTACAACGCACGCAAATTTATAAACCGATGCGCGCAGATGGCCATTGCTATAGCTTTGCCTGGATTTAACGATCTTGGACGTTCGGTGACCCCTATTTTTCTTTTGATGGATCATCTTCTCTACCGATTTTCCACGTTTAGCATGTTCTGTGCTAAAACCATTAATTTGAGGCTTTAATCATAAACAAAATGCTTCTGTAAAGCTTAATGACGAAGACATCAAATGAATTTTATCAGAGAGGGCTTACCATAATAAATTTCTTGAGGATTTTTGGAACACGTAGCATCAAAACTTGAAACATTAATTGGCCAATTTTTTCAAGTTTCAATCCATTTCCATTCATGCCATCCGTAGCGACAGGCGACAGAGAACAGTTTCATTGAAATAGTCTTTATTAACAAAACCAGATCATTAGTTTTGGAATTCAATTGATGCGAAGACACCTTCTGGCTTTTTATAAAGTTTCCAAATAGCATGACAATGCCCCTTTAAAAAGACAGAACGTTGAGTCAACAATGCAAAATAATGAAATAATCCTGCATTCTCTAGAGAGGTTTTCAGTTCAGTGTCGAAACTAACCAGGTAATTACTTTGGCTTTAGTTTTGGTTTTACGACACTTCCCTGCAAACGTCTCCAATTAACAAACTGCCTTCTAGAGCGGTTTCCATTTGAGTTTCGAAAAGTTATTGGTTTTGCACTTTCAACGTCACACGATTGGCTTAAAAGATTCGCGCCACTTTTTCATCCAATCAGAAGTACAACCAAAACCAATTGTGACGCGTTCGCATGCATTTTCCCGCGCTTTGCGTCAGCTACATGTAATTATACTTCGAGTTTTGATTGGTTCACTGTATTGTCTGTGTCCCTTGTGATTGGCTAGAGTAATTACTTTGGTTTTGGTTTTACGACACTCAATTAAAAACCGCTCTAATCCGAGAAAATTTTCAGTGTTTTAAACGTTTCAAATATTTGGAAGCCGACACACTCATAGAGCTCCTGTATTCACTGTATGCACATAAATGTAACAGTGCAAAGATAGACAACTGACTTTCACATACAACTGTACCTTGGTGTTGGAGTTGTTCTTGGCTGATGGTGAAACAGTCTGGAATACAAATCCTCTTGTGGTGGCCGAGGCATTTGGTGTATTGGATGTGAGAGAAGAAAGGCGAGAAAGAGTAGTTTTGCTGTGCTTCAGAAATGAACCTTTAAAAGACTAGGAGTAGAATGAAAGAAAAATGACAGTTTAACAGATGTCAAAGTGAGTAAACTGTTTCCAAACGTTAAACATCTCTCCGGCTCTGGTTTGCAGTAATAAGACTGACAACCACACAAAATTACAGACATAAGTCTTTTTATCATATGACCCGTACGGCCCCACGAGCAATTTCCTTGGAGAACCATAAGAAAAAAGGTCCCGTATGAGGGCCGTACGCGTCGAAGTGATAGGGCCAGAAAAACACGTACGGCCCTGCTAAAAATACGTACGGCCCCGGCGCGGCCTCGTTCCACCAAAAAATGAAACTGAAAAAAAACAAAGTGGTCATATGATAAAATGCTTATTGACTGAGTGAGGTCAGGCCGGACGGGAAAATATTTGGCTCTCGGTTAGGATGCACGGACCTCGCTACGCTCGGTCCGTACGTCCTGACCTCGAGCCAAATATTTTCCCGTCCGGCCCTCCCACTCAGTCAATAAGTACATAATAGTACTTACAGTCTTTTTCTTCAACACTGGGGCTACACTGACGTTACTCTTAGGGTTAACGATCGCTTGAGGCTTCACTGGAGCTACATAGGAGAACAACACAAGGGGGAAGTGTGAAAAAGGCTGACTTACAAAACTGAAATAGCAGAGAGAAAAATTCAATTAGTCGGTCGGTCGGTCGGTCGGTCGGCCTGTCGGCCTGTCAGTCAGTCAGTCAGTCGGCCAGTCAGCCAGTCAGCCAGTCAGTCAGTCAGTCAGTCAGTCAGCCAGCCAGCCAGCCAGCCAGCCAGCCAGCCAGCCAGCCAGCCAGCCAGCCAGCCAGCCAGCCAGCCAGCCAGCCAGCCAGCCAGCCAGCCAGCCAGCCAGCCAGCCAGCCAGCCAGCCAGCCAGCCAGCCAGCCAGCCAGCCAGCCAGCCAGCCAGCCAGCCAGCCAGCCAGCCAGCCAGCCAGCCAGCCAGCCAGCCAGCCAGCCAGCCAGCCAGCCAGCCAGCCAGCCAGCCAGCCAGCCAGCCAGCCAGCCAGCCAGCCAGCCAGCCAGCCAGCCAGCCAGCCAGCCAGCCAGCCAGCCAGCCAGCCAGCCAGCCAGCCAGCCAGCCAGCCAGCCAGCCAGCCAGCCAGCCAGCCAGCCAGCCAGCCAGCCAGCCAGCCAGCCAGCCAGCCAGCCAGCCAGCCAGCCAGCCAGCCAGCCAGCCAGCCAGCCAGCCAGCCAGCCAGCCAGCCAGCCAGCCAGCCAGCCAGCCAGCCAGCCAGCCAGCCAGCCAGCCAGTCAGTCAGTCAGTCAGTCAGTCAACTTTATTTGATGAGTAGGTTATACAGGCGAATTGGAATCCAAAGGGGTGATGTGGAACTGCTTTACACAAGTTAAAATTTGAAAACAGGAAAAATGTAAACAAAAGAATGAGAACTATGTACAATGAGATTCACTAGAACAATACCACCAGAAATTAAAGAGATTAAAAATATATTAAATCATGTTTTTTTTTTGTGGTAATCAAAGCCGCTTCCTTGCTGAGAGAAAATTCAACAATGTCCTTGACGTTTTTCTTTAACATCTGCTTAGAAGAAAAGTTGTGTTATATGGCAGTGAAGTTAAGCTTTGGCAGTTAGTGTAAATTGAATGAGGAGTGTGGGAAAACAGATTCATCTGCAACTCGTGCGAAAGGAGAAAAACTGGCAAGTGAAAGATCGTTGGGAACAAATGGATGGACAGACACAGAAAAAGGAACCCGACAGTAGATAAAAAAGGGGACATGGACATAAAATGGGCAATGAACTGAAATGGTTGTTGTTGGGGTGAGGAACTCAGATGGAAATTACAAGTAAACTCAGTTACCTTCTGGCAGTTGACTGCTTGTATCTTTAATTTTATTAAGGATATTTTGGCTGTTTTCGTCAATATCCAATGTGTCAATCTCTTGCTTGCCCTGTTGAAAATAAATGATATAATTTCTTAATCAAAACACGTTTCGGATGAATTATTGTCCATTGTCAATCGTACTTTGTTACACTAATTATTGCACAATTTCATTTTATTCCTCATAGTGTAACTGATGATGGATGACGTTTCATCCAAAACATGTTTTGATTAAAAAAAAAATGTTGCTTAAAAACATTGTATGGTTCATCAAAGCGATATCTAACTTTGTCTGCTACAAAGCCTTGGTATTACTGTATGTACTGATAGAAGTTTTAATTTTTTTTAGCAAAATAATATTTGCATTCCGATGCTTATTACAGAACAGTTGTTGAGAAGTGCAGCCGTGATAGAAAAAATAGACCAGTCATAAGATTTGACCCTACCCCGTTGATACAGCCACCCTGTTAATGCCACCAAACTAGGCCATTTTTGAGTTCCCTAGTTCCCTTGTGCCTCTGTTTCAAAACGAGTCTTCAAGCAAAACCATTCTTAGGAAAATGACTTTGATTTGCATGAAAATGAAGCTGCATGCAGAACTCATTTTCATATGGAAGGTTTCACACTTAGACTCGTTTTGATACAGAGGCAAAAGGCATCTTGGATATGGCGTCCACTGCACTTACCATTTCTTCCCGAAGAAATGCTTCTCTTTCATATCTTTCCTTCCGTCGCTGAATCTCCTCCTCCGTACTCAATTCAACAGCTTCAGCTTCTTCATCACCCCATAGATCTTTGTTACCAAACAGATCAAACTGTGAATTTTCATCAATCCCTCGCCATCGGAAATGTCTTGTACGTCCCTGACCATCTGTGTACAGATCACCATCAGGCAGAAACATCTCTTTGACAGCTCTGAGGTCAGCATTGTCCTGCTCATGAATGGATTTCCTTGCAAAACCAGTAGTACAATCAATTCATTGATTGATTAATTAATAATTAATTAATTAATAATTTTAATAATTAAATATCAATTAATTAAAATTAATTATTAATTAATTAATAATTGTAATAATTTATTATTAATAAATAATTAATTTTAATTATTTATTAATAATTAATTTTAATTATTAACCCATTGACGCCTGTGCCGCCCGTAACCGCCCGTGACGAACCTTGGCCTTTCTTCCGCTTCTGACGCCATCATTTTTGACCAAAATTGGCATCATCTATACTCAACTTCTGCAGGAGGAAAAGATTTTTCCAATGATGCCTAGATCAGAGTGATCGGCTTAATGGCGCCTGAGATATGCACAAAAATGCTCAAAAAGATGAGTGAAAAACTCAGAGCAAAATTTACTGCCACTACACCTAACTGCTCCACGGTAAGAATTGGCCGCTTCAATGACTCTTTCTTAGAAGATTTTTAACTGCAAGCAAGCCCAGTAAAAGGTCAATCCCTGAAGCGAAAAGAAAAGAAAAGGAGAAAAAGGGAAGGAGGAAAAAAAAACATCAAAAATCAAAAAGCCTAAAGACGTAAGCCACCTTCTCGTCCAAAAACTATCTCAAAATTTTGATTTCTGTGTATGCACGGGCCCAAAGTTCGTAAAACGCGATTTTAGTGGCAAGAAGAACTAGCTGTTGTGCTACAAATGCATTTTCCACCAGATTAAAGCTAATTTGGCCGAGATCCAGCCTCAAAAGCACCAAAATGTCCAAAAAATGCATTTTTGGCAAAAAGTTCCAGGAGTCAATGGGTTAATTATTAATTAATTATTTAATTAATTCAAATTTAACATGAGGTTTGCTTGAAAAGGTTTCCATGTATAAAAAGAAAAAAAATAAAGAATTCTACTCCATTAAGGCCAGCCCAACTTTTTATTACAGATCAAAGAAACAAATGATCACCAAATGGAGAACTTTCAATTAGATAAAGAGTGAGAACTGGAATCAGCAAAGATGTTTTTTTTGAGGGCAGAAATTTTGAAAAAAAGAGTGTGATAGATCTATGTGTTTCTTGAATTCTGAGTTGCAATTTCAGTTTTATGTATTTTGCTAGCAATTTCCATCTTGAAATAAACTTTTGGAGTCAAAAACTTTAAATGGACAAGAAATAATTGTATTTGTGAGAACATGTATGGGCCAGGCACATGTTTAGGATGTGAAACTTCAGAGCTCTATCAGAATTACTTGGAGGTTAACCAAGTGAAATAATTTTGTTCATTTGTGTATGTAGCACTTACATGTGAGCTTTGTTGATTTGTTTCTGGAGTTCCTCATCAGATGGTAATTCTTCTCCACCAGAATCTTCCTCCAACACATCATCATCAGTGGCGATATCTTCATCTTCATCAGAACCCACATCACTTCCTGAAAGCTCTGCTTCCTCCTCCAAGAAATTTCTTTTGTCAAAAATGTTGCTGTGGTAGATGAAAACAGAAAGACTATATTTATTTAATTTTAGTTTCAAAGCGGGAAAAGTCGGGGCAGTCCTAGTATTGCAGTATACACTATCCCCTACACCTCTAATCAGCTCTAATGGCTGCTTACGAGAACCATTCTAATAAAAGGTCAGCTCCAGTTACGGACACTTTTTTTGCGTCCCTAAATACATTCTGTAAATGTATCAACTACAGGCCAGATCATCCATAAAATCAATGGTCCATCAAACATACTTAGCCATAACAGGTGTGATGGGTTATGACTCTTATTGACTGCCCTTGTTAGCATTATGTTTCATTTTAGACATGGGAGTTTTACTGGAAATTACACTTAGGTCTAACTGTATAACATTCAGGTGAAACAATAGGAGTGGGACAGGAGTGGTGTATTCTCCATTTCCATACTGGTGCAGACATGGATGTCATTTTTTTGCTTTTTCACAACTGTTTTTACAAGAAGTCATTGAAAATGAAGATTGGCAGATATCTGTTAATACAAATTTTTTTAGAACCTCTCAGTATGAACAGTGTGATTAAATTGGAGTTGTGTGTACTATTAAAGGCATCCGTGGTTTAGTGTATATCAATATCCTGAATTGAACTTCAATCGATCAATTCTCAGTCAATGCAAGATAGACAGTCGATCAACATTCCGATCAAGAGTTGGTTGATAGTTAACCAAGTGTCAGCCAACTCAAATGTATCGATCAACACTTGATTTTGTCTTTAAAAGTTGGTTGACTGTCACCCAATTGCCAACCCAAATGCCAAACAATTGAGTGTCCATCGAGATGTCGATCAAGTGTTAGTGGAGATGTCAATCGCGGCTAACAATTGACACTTGGCAGTGGATGCCTTTATAGTACACATGATACAATTGGAGTAACCCTAATGCATACCTTTTCTTTGCCTCATATTTCTTGCCATATTTTCTTTGTATGATCATCTCTTCAGGATCACTTTCCTCTTCTCCGTCAATCTTCTCGATAGGTTTTCTGTTTTCATCATCATCATCATCATCATCATCACTCCTCATAATCTTGTCCTCCTGTTCACCCAACTCACTTTCACTGTCCTCAGAATCATTTTTTAAGTTCCTTGAGACATTGTCAATCTCATTTTCGCCATCTGTAAACTTTCCTGAACACAAGCCCAACAACTCATTCATGTCAAATTGCTTGCTTTGTGTGTTAAACGTCAAACCCTTCTGAGATCTCTTTGCATTATCTTGAGTTTCAACATTTTTTGCAGTTCTGCTGTCTTCACTATCACTAAATCTTCCTGAGCATAAACCAAGCAGCTCCTCCATGTGTGGCTGGTTGTTGCTATCCATGTTGTCGTCAAACAGTTTCTTAGTTTTTGGTTTACTCTTTTTACTGGAGTTAAGGAAACTGCAAGACAAAAATTATGTGGAGAACAATGACACTATAAAATTAAGTATGTTCAGGAAACCAATCCGGTGCTTGGATGAGAAGATTATAGATACTGTAATGTGCTTTGTTGGGAGTCTGGCGATTACTACCAGTTTTAGGAGGCACATGATACAACTGGGAATACAGTGTTATGCTAGTTCATCATACATGTAGGGTCTGGTTGCCCAATGAATGTATAATTATGTTGCAGTTAATTTTTGGTTTCAGTTAATTTTATAATTTAACCAGTTAGTTTTTTCCAACTAGGTGATTTTACTTTTAACTAGTTAGTTTTTTTCTAACCAGGTGATTTTATTTTTTACTAGTTAGTTTTTTTCTAACTAGGTGATTTTATTTTGAACTGGTTCATATTTTTCAAACTGGGTTGAAATTTTCAAAGCAGGTTTGTGAAAGGGGAAGGTTGAGTCTGGGACCAGTAACTTATTAGACCAGCAAATATGAGCCAATTTGCAACAATTGCTTGTGTGGCATAGTGGAGATGAAGATGGACTGCAAAGTCAGAGGTTTGGAGTTCAAATCCAGGTGAGTGCAAAATAATAATAAAAAAAAACTGGGGGGGGCTAGGTCTAGGGATAGGGTCAGGGGGTCAATAGGGTTAGGAATAGGTTAGGGGGGTCAATAGGGTAAGGGATAGATTAGGGGGAGTCAATAGGGTTAGGAATTGGGATAGGGTTAGGAATTGGGATAGGGTAAGGGCTGGTGTTACTCTTTTTGAGAAACACCCCCCCCCCCCCCCAAAAAAAAAAAGTGGAAAAAAATCACCTAGTTAGAAGAAAACTAACTAGTTAGAAATAAAATCACCTAGTTAGAAAAATACTAAATAGTTAAATTATAAAATTAACTGAGACCAAAAATTAACTGCAACATATATGTAATTGGCCACTCCCCATCGGGGCTTTTCAGGACCAATGTAAACAAACAATGATAAATAAACATTCATATATAATAATCCCCTCTCCCAACACCATTTCCCGAGAATTCAACAGTACCCAGCTACTGTATACTCCTGGGTGGAGACAGGAGGCATTATATGGCACAAAGCATCTTGTCCAACATGTCTATTACACAAATGGAATGACAAATTGAAGCTTTTCTAATCACAAAGACATTTTCATCAGCATTTTACTACTTTTCCACCTCCTCGAACTCGCATACAGATGAACCTCGCCATTTCAAACTCTCATGGGACATGGAAAATAGTTTGAAGTAGTGAGACTTTGAAATAACTGATAGTCAAAGACTGAGGATGAAATCCAAGGGGAATGGTTTTGAGTTTGAAATAATGCAGTATTATGGGGAATTCAAAATAACCGGGTTATATATATATAAATATAAATATTATAGTGTATTAACACTTGTGGCAGTTAAAAACTGAATTAACAGTGAAGTTTACAAATAATGTTTACTAGCTAAGGAAACTACAATAACAATGACAATAATATTAGTCTACATTCATGCAAATATAAATGTAAAAAAGTCATTTGCTTTCTTTGTCCTTTTAGTATGTCTTTTGCATTACACCTGCGCGTTTCAGTAACCAGTCAGTAACCGGGTTCAAATAAACAGGGCTCAACTGTGCTATCTTTTCTTTTGGGATGGCAATGAAATGAGTCAAACTGTGACAGTGTTTTGCTACGACATACATACCCCTGAGTGTTCAGTATTTGTGTAAACTGTGTATCTTCATCAAGAGAGAAGTGAAAATCATTTGACTTTGTCTCTGCTCTACTTCCAGCCTGATCAGAATTGTTGGTCTCTGCATTTCTGTCACTTCCGTTGTCAAACAAATCCTTCAAAAACAATGGTAGGATAAACAGTGATGAAAAATATCTTTCAAACAATGAGTCACCCAAAGATGATACAATGATGCATCAATTGAATGTTTCGAAATTTGTAGCAAGCCAAGTGGGCCTCCAAACCCCCTTGAATTAAGTTGCTTGACATACAGTAAAAGAAATTAGAAACTTACAGGTACCCAAGAGAAGATAACATGCAAGTGCTGAGTTTATCCTGTGAACAACAGCTAGCTAGAGCAAGTCAAAGTAATTTGCATTACCACACTACGCTGTTGGCTTAAAAATTTGCACCACTTTTTCAGCCAATCAGAAGTAAGTCAGTAAGATCAAAACCAATCATGACTCACTCACACAGGTTTTCCTGCAGTTTGCATCAGTCACATGCATTTTGTTCGAGTTTTGATTGGGTTACTGTCTGTCTCCTTTGTGATTGTCATTGTCTTAGTTTTCAGACACTCAACTGAATCGTGCTTAAGCCTTAGCTCCAAATGGTGTTGTCATGATACGCCCCCAACAATATTCATTCATGGCTTAAAATTTCTTACATGTACCATGTAGCAGGGAGGTGCAAAAAAAGATATCACAGTCAGGTATCAAATGCATGAATTCTTTTGTGAAAGCTTCCAGTTTAATGAGACTAATTTAGTTCAAATCACAAACATAACATATCAAGCTACAGATACAGTAAAAACCCACATACAAGAACACCCATTTTCAGGGTTCAGGCTGATTGGGTTCTTATATATCGGGTATTTTAGTGAAACCAGCCTGAGAGTGTTCTTAAGTGTTCGTAATTTTTTACTTCTAAAAAATGTAAGGGTTTACATTTACATTTGCTATACACAGCAAGTGAAATTACTAGCATTTATACAGAGATCTTAGTGCAATACCACAGTAAAGCTACAGACACTGTTTGTTCTATTAAACTGAAAAGGGAAGAGTTTTTATATATAAGAACAATTTTCAATTTTCAGTCTGAATGTGTTCTCATATATACATGTATGCTCCTTTTTTACCAAATTTCAGCCTGAGTGTTCTTAATCCACATGTTCTTGTATGCAGGTTTTTACTGTAACTGGTATGTGCAAATAAAATTCATACCTGAGAATCCTCTATTGGAAGTGTTAGCTGTGATAGTTTCCCAGGCTGAAAAGCAAATACAATTTTAATAAGGATGTTGTCACTTCTACAAACAGATCAATATACACATGACTAATTTATTTACTTTTTATGTTGTACAGGGCTGTCATTGAGTTTTAATTCACCAGTAGCCTTGATCTTCACACTAGTAGTAAACTTGTTGCTTTATGGGTAAATTGTATCAATTGCAGCCCAGTTCACCCACTCTACCAAACCATACTCAGCCATAACAGGTGTTACGGGTTATGCTCCTTATTGACTGCCCTGTTGTACACTCCTTTTATATTTGTCAAGCAAAAGCAACAACAATAAAGAGGGATGTACAATAAGTTACATCATTACATACATTGTAGATCGAATAACTAAAAACTACTGCTTTGAGTCAAACATGGTCCAAATTCCGAAATGATAGCATTGAAGACAGCAAAGCGGATAAGTGCTTGCAAGAAAGACTTCGTTGACTGATTGCCAAGTCAGTTGCAGGTTTTTCTTCCTCTCACCAACTCCGAGTTGGATGGAATGTCACATAAACACAACATGGCTACCAAGACAGTTTCCATATTGCTGGCCTCTGAAGTCAGCTCTTTCAAGACAAATTTCTACAGGATAGTGGGCAATTCAGAGGTTGAAACTTTGGTGAGTGGTATTTAAGCTGAATGTTACACAAAATGTAACTTGCAATAGCCGAACACAAAAGAGTGAGCTTTTTTTCATGTGACCTTCTCTATAGTTTTACTCTCGATATCCAAAGACATGTTAAAATAACTGGAAACTGACTAGAAACTTTCAGGCTACCTCAGTCTCCAGATTCAAAAATACATTATTTTTCTGTCCATCTATTTATATAATATTTATATATTTTTGTAAAATTGTAAATGTATGAGAATAAAATATTTATTGCTGTCTGCCTATTACCTTCTTTATAGACTGTGTATCTCCATCATTCGTTAAGCCAATCAAGTTCCTGAGCTTTGAGAATGAAGAGAATGTCTCTGGGGTCTTTTTATCAGAACATCTGTCTTCATTTTCCAGGGTGTTATTCTCCCCTTGTCCTGGCGGAATCCTACTGCTATCACTGCTGGCCTCAAGGCTATTAGTGCATTCACCAAACCCTGACCTTGACCCTTCTCCAAAGCTGGATTGGCTGGACTCCTGTGATGCATCAGAAATGTTTGTCAAATGCTTTCCTCCCTTAAAATTCAGTCCTGTCTTAAGCTTTGATGAGACTGGCAAGCTTGGGAAATTGAAATTTGTGTCATCACCTTCCTCTAAGCTGTCAAGACGCAGGCAAAGACTTGTCACACTCTCCGCACTATCTTTATCTGTGTTGTTGTTCTTTAGTGAAGGTTCATCTAGTACTCCTCCTTTAGAGTGGCTGTCACAGAAAAGATCCATCGTTTTCTCCTCGAGATTCACCATCGATTGCTTAGATTTCTTATGCTTCTTTTTTGATTTGTGATTGGAGGTTGTCAGAGACAATCCATCATCACTAAATACTGAGTTTTCATCAGCACTGTTGTCACTTTCACCTCCATCACTTATGTCCCCCTCAGATCCAGAGTCAACATCATATCTGCCATTATCATCCTCACCATTATCACTTTCATCAGCCTCGTCTTCTATAAAGGCATTCTTTTCTTTTGTTTCTTCTTCTTCCACTTCACTCTCACCTTCCTCTTGTTTCCTTTCATCATCTTTATTCCATTTGTCCAATTCATAATCAGAATCATCTGCAAAATGCAACAATCATTCAGGGATCACAATGATACTGTAAATTATGTGTAATGCTTTTGTTAATTGAGTAGCGATCAACCACCTGCTAAACTTTTCAGCTTTGCATTTTCATTTATCCACTTCAGGCAGGGCTGGAACAAAGTGCCGTACAGTCTTCCGGAACAAATATTCTATTTTCGTGCCAGGAAAGAAACTTGTCAATTCCTCACCTGCCCAATGGACAAGACTCACAAGGGATCTGGCAAGTCATTGGGCTGAACTAAATCAAAAGAGCAAACTACAACCTACCCATAGCAAGCAGAATTTGAGAGCTTTAAGTGCACCTAACTTGTCCCAAGGACAAGCTGGAATTGAAATTTTTTTGAACCCTTAATTCTTCAAGATAGACACATATTTGTAGCTTCAAGTTGAGACACTGTTTCAATGTCTTCCTAATGCATTTCACAAGGCTATATAATAGTAGAATTGGCATTCCAGCTTGGCATTGCAAGCTTGTTTTTAAGGGCAATTTATTTCATTTTCCTGAACCACTATTACTTTCCAGCGAGCCACCAATTTCCAATAACAAATAAATACACAGATTATTTTCTGTCACACCTTCTTCATCTGTCATTTCCTCTTCCTCCTCCTCACTCATTTCTTCATTATCTAACTTCCGCTGGGATTCCTGTATTTTCCTAACTTCAGCTCGTTTCACTTTCATTTGTTTTTGGAGCTGCTCCTTAAGAATTTGGAGTCTGGAGCCTACAAAACAAGAGAAGAAAACAGACATCCAATATTATTGTTGGGGTTGAATGTTCACAAGCACATTAAGATTTTTGCACACATGCGCATTTCAAGATGCAGTCAACAATCAACAATCAGCAATCAGCATACAATCAGTCAGTCAGTTGGTGAGTGGTTCAGTCGGTAGGTTCTGCCAGTCAGTGGGTGGGTTGGTCAGTCATTGGTCAGTCAGTCATTGGTTGGTCAGTCAGTGAGTGGGTTGGCAGGTTGGTCAGTCAGTAGTGGGTTGGTCAATCAGTCAGGTAGAGATGAATGTAAATATTAATAAATACCAGTCCTGTAATTGTGTTCAGAGCAGGAAAAATGTACTGCGCAGCTTTCTGTGCATCCGCAGTAGCCCTACTTGCAGGTTCAAGTTATAATGGAAGCTGTAATGGTTTGCAATGGTTGGAAACAGCAGAGGACTGTAACAGCGTATGCGAGGATGTCACTCGGTTGATTTATTATACTTGGGCAAACATGATTTTTTTTTCCGCATTTCACTGTCAAAAAAACAAGTCTCCCCTGCCTGATGAGAGGCTCTCTTGCTTGTATATTCAGTGGGTTGCTCATAAATATGTAATATGTAAAGAGTGTTTGTGGATAAAATCTCTCGCCACACTGAAATGCCTTGTGTATTGCAGGAAAATAAAGGGTTTGGAAACTGTCTTGAGGTTAATTTTGTCTGAAAAAAAAATTGATTCCCCATGAAAACAATACACCAGCTTTCCATTTAGTGAGGTTAATATGTTTCTGCTTACCAGGAATATTTAGAAAGCATACAAAGTCCATAACCTGTCTTGTTTAGATGAACAACAATCAAAATCCTGCCATTTTTCAAACTTGGAGCCTGGCGTACAGCCAAAAGTCACACATGTTTATTATGTTTTTCCACTCTGAAGTAATCGTGAAATAAATGTAAATTCCCAGCATATCAAGGGATGTAATTATTTGATTTGTACTAGTCTACTGGATATCAAGTGTATTTCTTAAAGTCATTTCAAATGATACATGTATTAACTAACGATGAAGGAAGTGCCTCACCGGGAGTTGCATCTTTCAGTTTGTCATCCGAAACTAAAGAAATAACTCCTCTTGGTTTTGGTGTGCCCTCAGTGTTTATCACATCTGTTTGATTATCGTTTGCACCGGCAGTTCGCACTGGAGTCACAGATTTATCTTGAGGCTTTGATGTGTGTTTCATAAACCTGAAAAAAAAACAGAGAAAGACTGAATGTAACTACCAACTAAGATTGCCTCTGGTTATTTGACAAGCTGGCTTACAGTGTAATTTTCTTCAACTATAGAAATTGAACACATCAATACTTATCTACATTTACTGGTATTGTCTGATGGCCTTGCGTATGGAATAAGAATCCCCCAAAATCATGCAAAAATTAATGAACATTTTTGAAATAAATTCTGACTCACATGCATGGAATTGGAGAAAAACATTAAACAAATAAAGCCACTGTAAGGCTATATCAGTTTTAAATTATGGTTAGCAAGCATGCAATTGTTAGATTGTCATGCACTGCATATGGATATAGTTTAGTTTGTTTAATTTTTTAAAACCTTTTTTGAATCTGCCAAAAATAACAAAGAAAAACAGAGTTGACTAGTTTTTGCATACATTTCCATTGTCCAGTGTCAATCAAGACATACTGTTTTTTCTGTATTTACTGTATTAAAATAAACCTGCATTCAGCTGACACCTTTGTTAAGTGGACACGGACACCAATATTAACTACGCCATTTTGTTGTTGCACAAAACCTGCAATAAGTGGTTGACACTTCAAGGGCTGTTTGCTTCCCAAGGTTCATGTTGTTCAGTGATGTTTTTCTAAAGCTACATAGATTTTTCCAGATTGATGCAATGCATTGAGTGACTGGACATTATAATATGAGCAGTCTTAGCAAATCTTTGATATCACACTGTGTTACACCATGTTACAAAATGGTTAATATTCAACAATTAATTATCGCACAACACATATTAGAACCTGTTTTGAGCAGACACCTGTATTAAACGGACCCTAGTGAGGATCCCAAGGGTGTCCGCTTTATAATAATAATATTTAGCCAACCATCAACTGACTGTCAATGGAGTGTCGTTCATGATAATGATCAAGTGTTGACTGAGTGTCGGCCGAGTATCAATCGAGATGTTGATCAAGTGTCAATCAAGATTTCAATTAAGTGTCAATTGAGGGTATCAATTGACACTCAGCTACAGATGCCTTCACATGATTCAGCTTTTTGAAACCATTCTACACGTACATGTATTCAGAAACAGTTACCTTTCCATTAAACTTTGAACTCCTTTATTTGCTTGCTTATTTGGTTTTGATGATGGAGTATCATCCATGTCCAGGAAGAAGGGATCTGCTGCAGCACTCAGTTTGGGTGTGGCTGCTTTAACGGCCCCCTTTACTCCATTAGCAGCTCCTGTGGGACTGGCAGTATCGCCTGGCACAGGACTAGTAACCTTGTGATCATCAGGCTTATCAACTGGTGAAGTATTTCCATTTTCAGGTGTATTACCTGATGACTCTGCAACCTGTGGTCTCCTGGTGAGAGAAAGAACATTGTCATAACTTGGGAGATGTCGTGAGAGATGCTGTTGCTAAAATATTCAACGGTTTTGATTCTGGCTCAAGGAGTTTACATGTAGGTTGCATGGTGCAGTCCCAGGAAATATCCATACACCCCACACAGAAGGGATTGGAATTTCCTGGGGGTGGGGGGTTCTGTAAGGCCAAACAATTTAAATAAATGTATGAAGCTTACATTGGAATTTCCAGAGTGAGGGGTGGGGGGAGGGGGGAGGTCTTAGAAAAAAACCCTTCTGCAGGGAGGTATGGATATTTTCTAGAATTACATGTTACAGAAGGGTTTCATTAATGTTTTCAGGAGAGGGGTGCAACTTGTTTTCAAAGGCAGGAAAAAGTTTTTGAACTGAACTTAAAGAACTTAAAGTGCCCGAATTTCGTGCACCTAGCTTGGAGAAAGCGCATGCGCAGGCAGGGACCCGAAGTGGGAAAAGTTTCCTGGCTTAACAACTTCATAAGAAAAACTTTCCATTAGATGATCAAACCAGGTAGGCAAACTCATCATCGCAACCAGTCAGTTTGCTCAGTTACTAGTAGAAGAACCAGATTCAGTGAAAAGAAAGAAAGTCGTGTCTGGCAGACCAGGACTAGTGGAATTTGCATTTGGGCTGGTGGATTCTGATCACTGGCCTGATGGCAAGTGAAGTTTCTCGACATATACATGTACTTTACAGGAAATTCAAATCACAGAAGCAGTGTACAGTGTAAGAGATGATCTTTTGGGGCACTAGTAAGAATGACTTTCAGGCTAGTGTACATCATAATTGCAGCTTGCCTGGAATCAAGCCCGAAAATTGGTTTTCTTTGTGCCATGTTGATTGCTGGGGATAACCTACAATATGTACTACCACTCCTGGCCCTTCATTTTACAGAAACTAGAGAGATAAGCCGAGACAGTTAATTGGGCCACTCTGCTCATGTTCCTTACCCTGTCTAATGAGTCATTTCTGTCTAAAATAATTGTCAGTAACACAAACGCTTAGTGAAGTTAGTGCGAGCCATCGTTAATCTGCTTGTTGGTGTACTGTGCCAATGTAAAGAGAAACAATATCTTGATCAGTTTATTACCTTGCTTGTGGTTTTTCATCTGTTAGTGGCACCCTTTTTAGAAAATGTGATATTGGAAGAGCTGTTGGCTGGTGGTATGGTAGTCTGACTATTTTTTCTGAAATAAAGAAATGTACTGTAATGATCAGCCATAATGTTGTCTTTCAGATACAATGGAACCCCAATTTAACAAACCTTGATATAAAGAAGTCCTCAGTATTGAGAACAATATTCTTCACCCCACTAATAGCAGAACGTATGGAAGAGTACTCTAAACCTTGTTTAAAGCGAAAATATTTTGCAAGTTGCTTGACCCTTTGTTATATACATATTAAATATGGTTCCACTGCAAATAGTTGTACATACATCACCTCCATTTTTAAATGTATTTGTTATTCTATCATTGAGCTACAGTATCCGGCCTACTTAGGAAATAATTAATCATTTATCTAGTCTCAAGGTCTGTACAGTGGTTCAAGTGTAAGCTACATGGGCTCCATAATTGGAGAGGGAAAATGCCTCAGATTTGGACTTCCAATAGGAAGTTTTTACGTTTTATATCTGATTCTCTTGCTCTCGAGAAAGGAAAACACTCCAAGTCAAATTTATACCTGCAGGAAAAAATCTTTACTGCTGAAAACCAACTAAACTACATACCCTAGGACTAGCATAATTAGCTGTCTAATATACAAATAGGTCATTTATGAGTCAGCTTGGACATCTTTCTCAAAAGAAGACCTTTTACAATGTTCAGTTCCAAAAATATCCACACTCCCCCCACAGAAGAGATTGGAATTTCCTGGGGGGATGGGGGTTCTGTAAGGCCAAAAAATTTAAAGAAATGTATGAAGCTTAACCCAAATTTCTAGAGAGGCGGGAGGGTCTTTAAAAAATCCCTCCCGTGGGAGAGGTATGGATATTTTCTGGAATTACACAATCAGATGAAAATGACTTTGATTTGCTAGACAATGAACCTGATGAGCACATTTTAGAATGAATGGTTTTGCATGAAGACTAGCAGTGACTTGTTTTGAAACAGATGCAAGAGTTAACTTGGAAATGGTCTATTATATTGGACTGCAGTGTTTCCTCTTGAAAGAAATCAAGAAATCTGGAGTAATACAACAAATTATTGTATGGCTCTATTTCATAAGGACTGGGAACTATGAAATTCATGGATTTGATTGGCTGAAATCGATATTAGACCGGTAATGTTTTGCAGCAAAAAAGGTACAATCCAAAAATATACAAAATCGTCATCTAACAATATTTATGGAAGTGCCAACCAAAAAGCCTGATGAGAAAAAACATGGAAAGAGAAAGACCAAACTTTGGTAGAATTAAAATCAGCTCATTGCTGTTCGCAAGCAAATTATAAGCAAGCACAAGCCAATGACATTAAGTAAATTAAATTCCTTTATTCTAGGCGATATAATAAACATCTTATTAACTGAGCTTAGTCTGTCTGTCTGGGAGTATCTTGACATTGGTTGTGTGTACAGACCTCAATGCATTCGGTCTGTACTCACAACCTTGATCAAGATTCTCCTATACAGACTTCCTGCTCAGTTAATAAGAGCTAAAAAAAGATTAATAATCTATTCCACAAACCTCGTACAATTCTTTGTGTTTCACTGTACATTGACATGAGTTCTGCCTTCTTTGCCTTGCGAGGCTTAGGAGACTAAAATACAAAAGCATACCACATATGTCACGTCCCTTTGCAGACTTTCCAGAAAATTAATGTAATGCGAGAAAGACTGAAGGGGTGAAAGTGCATGGGAGGGGGCGGGGGGGGGGCGGTTGTCGAGTACGTATCTTCAGCACAAGATTAATATGAAATGCACCCTGGGATTTAGTAAATATATAATACCATTCAGTTTCACTTTAATTTTGGAAAGCTGCAGAGCGAAAGAATGATACCTTATACCGAGTTTTTCGTGTAGTCCTGTGTAATCAGTCTTAACGTGATACTTAACTACAAGGGACTAGCCTGAAGAATAATTTACCGTCCTGAAGAAACCACTCCACTCGTGTAAAATTTGCAAAGGATTTGACGTACATTTAAGGACTAGTGTGCGACGATTAAGTCATCAATAAAACCTTCTAGAAGCATTTAACACCTCAGTGGTAGTTTAAATGTCAAAGTTAAGAGGTTACTACTAGCTTAGAAGATCAATACATGTATATTTTAAATTTGACACCTAACTCAGCTTAATTTAATTAGGCTTACCTTCTTTCTTGATTCCCGTTTTCTCTGTTTCTTCTTCTTTTTTGGCATTGCGTCTTCTTCTGAATCACTATTTGCTGCCTCTCCATTTGAGTCATCTTGGTTTTCCCTGTCAATCCAATCGGGCGCTGGAGATTTAGAAGCGTTTTCATCTTCTGAGCGGTCGCCATTTTGCCCGCCATCACTGTCTTCGCCGAGCTCCGCGTCGAATAAGTCATCGTTTGCGAATTGCTGTGCCATTTCCAAAAAAGAAAGGGTTACTTTGGAATCAAAAGGTAATGAAACACTAAAGACAGACTTACCTGAAGTACATCTACGGCTCCGGACATTTTCATTAATGTATTTTCAACAACGCAAAACAGTAAGATCAGAAACAAAAGCAAATTTCGCGCCAAGCCTCAAATTATCACAGGCATGTCGATTAAAATTCGGAATATGTCGGACTTATTGTCGGGATAACTTCGGAGTATTTTTTCGTAAAGAGGGTTGGTTTACCAAGTTTTTTGGTCAAGAGCTAAAAATAGCAACGTGGTCCAACGAAAAAAAACGTCAAACAACGAAACATGGATCCTTCCCTGCTCAAGGATTTTAAAAGACTTCAAGTCAAGAAGTATAAAACAGCCGACTGTGGAATCGAAAAAGTCCAAAACCAACAAGTAGCGAACCAAGATCAAAACCAAAAGTTCCCAAAAGCAGCTATCTTCCAAAGGAGCTGTTTT
>JAHPZR010004580.1:27500-35907 GCA_019787425.1 Platygyra sinensis
ATGGCAGACTTGCACTGTTGACTAAGTTGCATCCCACTTATTTATGTGACCGAGAAAATCACTTCATTGTGATTGGTTGAGAGCAGGCCAATGTTCATAATAACATACACAAAAAAACTCCTCTATTCTGATTGGCTGAGAGGAGTGCCATTCAAGTTTAACACCAGTGCAATACAGATTGTAATTCTGGATTATGATTTGCAGAAAGACAATGGGAAATTTTCTAAGCCAATGATGTCAAGAAAAACGATGACAAAATTTTGTACGGAAACTTTGAAGAAAGTCTTCTCGAATGCAAAAAAACTCACTTGAGCAACATGTGCAAAACTCACTTGTGCAAAAAATTAATTCCAAATATTGAACTCAAAACCGTATGATTAACTATACCAATTTTCTGTGTTATAAATAATAAATGAGTGATCATATAAAAGCTTGAGCAATAAAGGATTTACACTACTGATCTTAATGGAAATTCTTTTAGATTGCACTTGCCTTTTAAAGCTCAAGCAATTTGAAAGTTATCATTCATCATGAATGTAAATCCTTAATTGCACCCACATTCATATAATTGATTACCTCTACTATATTGTAAAACTGCTATTATTATTAACCAACTTTTCATTAAAGTACATGCCAAATATTCAGCATGAAATATGATTATTTGGTCTGTGGTATCTGACATGGCCAGCAGTGTTAATACCTCACTTGCCCATGATCATGAATGACTACTGATTCACATTGCTGATTCTGATCACATGGACACTCCACAGTACAATGTTAATAATCCTGATTGTGTAATTTGTATAACAATATTTAGGTTATTTCCTCAGCTCTCGTTTCAAAATTTTTCCACTGGCTGTCTTGGGAATCTGTTCAATAAACTCCACACCTCCTCTAAGCTTTTTATGCGGTGAAACCTTGTCAGCAACAAAATCAATGATCTCTTTCTCTGTGATGTCTCCCTTTCGGACAATGAAAGCTTTAGGAAGCTCTCCAGCCTCATTGTCAGGGATACCAACCACTGCGACATCCAGAATGTTTGGATGTGTGTGGAGAAGAGCTTCCAGTTCTGCTGGAGGGACCTAGATATGCATTGAAGTTATGATCACCATTGATTTGCAACAACCGACAACCAATCTCAAAAACTGTGTGTTGTAAATAATAAGTTATAACCTCAAACCAAAGACCAACAAATGTGACTCAAAAACCATCTCAACATTTTAATATAGTACACACAACATGTGAAAAGTGTGGTGGCCTCATGGTTAGTGCACTTGTCTGAGAATCAAGCATTTCAGTTTTAAGCCCTGGCCGGGGATATCGTGTTGTCTTCTTGAGCATTATTAATCTCACAGCTAGTGCCTCTCTCCACCCAGGTGGTAGAAATGGGTAGTGGTGAACTAAATGATGCTGATAACCCTGCGATGTACAAGCATCCCATCTAGGAAGGGGCAGGAGGGGGGGGGGGGGGGGGCAGGGGGGATGGGGGGTTGGGGAGAGGAGAAAATACTCCCAGTTGCTTCATGCTACAGAAACTCTACAGTAAGCTTTGGCTCGACAGGCCAGTCTTGGCTCATATGCATATCTAGACTTTACCTATACACACGACATAAAAGCTATTTCAACAGACAAGATATAAACCCTGAGTCTAATTCCCAAAATACATGTTCCCCTACAACCATGACTCTTCTGAGAAGGCAGGGGACCTTCAAATACCAAAAAGGGTTTTAAATTTCAAAAACCTTTTGCGGGACTGGGGAATACATATTTTTTGAAATAAACATTTGATTACATCAAACATGCAGTAGTTAACTTCAAATAAGTTTTACCTGAAATCCTTTATATTTAATGAGCTCTTTGAGTCTGTCTACAATGTAAAAATGCCCTTCCTCATCATAATAGCCAGTGTCACCACTGTGGAACCACCCATCAGGGGTTATACTCGCAGCTGTAGCTTCAGGGTTATTCAAATAACCTATCAGTGCAATAAAACATAACAACTTACAGGGAATCAATGTTAAATAAATCAAGTGATGGTTAATCTGATGACTACCTAGATCATCATATTCTACACTACATGTGTGGGATCTGGGAGCTTGAAGAATAGTCCATACTGCCACTAACTGCAATTGATTTTTAGCAGTCAAAAGTTCACAACTTCATTCAAGCTCAGTCTCCCACTAAAAGGAATTGCCAACAAGAAAGATATGCTATATCCTTTTATTACGTACATTTTGTGTCTGATGCTCTATACAATGCACTATTGTTATATTGGCTTATGACATGTTATAATCATATTTGGAAATTGTAAAACTGGTAAGAAAACATGTTTACTTATTGTTTTTATATACATATATAACCATCCTTTGTATGTCTTGCCCAGCTGTCAGCGTAACACATCTGAACTGTGAACCATTAAAAAGCCATTATTTGCTTAATATTTAACCATTGCGAAATGGACTAAGGCTTAAGATTTTCAGCTGAAACATTGTCTTTTTCTGAGTTATCATTGATACAGTTTTTAATATAGTGCAGCTCCAGAAAAATATTCATTGATACTCCCCCCACACACACAGACAGACGGGATAGGAATTTCCTGGGGTGGAGGGTTCTCTAAAACCAAAACATTTAAAGAAATGTATTCATTGACAAGCTTAATCAGAATTTCCCGAGGGGTGTGGTGTCTTCGAAAAAAAAATTCCTTCCATGGTGGACGTTAATGGATATTTTCTGGAACTACACATTATAAAAAGGCAGTGTCAAAAAACTTCCTACATTTTATTACTAACCTTTCATAACAGTTGGTCCCCTCACACACACCTCTCCATCTTGGTTTGGCCCAAGAGCTTCACCAGTCTGAACATCAACCACCTGGAAATGACAGACTTAATCATTTCACTTTCTAGAGGAAGAGCAGCTCTCGGCAAAATCCTGAAAGCCTTGATGGCCCCTGATAAATACAGAGTTGAGCAAAGTTTCTTGTAGCCCAGTGGTATCTTTTATAATAATTTTTGTTGTGGGCACCATGGGATGCATGTAACGCCTTTTATAATAAATTATATTTGTAACAATATTTTAACAAAAACAATGGCAATTATGACAAGTTGACACTGACACTTGACAATGATAATGATAATAAAATAATAATAAAGACTATGATAATTATACTGCAAAATGCAGATCAGCTGAATTCAAATATAAAGACAGCTGGTACTTGCAGTTAATGAAATATTTCAAATTAGAGTTAAAAGCAATAAAAAATATTAAAAACTGAAAGGCAAGATTTGGTTACAACAATAACAATGAGAATTTTTTAAATTAATTATTAATATTTAATTTATTGCTTTTATCATATTTTACTATTAAGTTAAACACAAAAAAATTAAATGTAGCAGACATACAACACTTACCTTTCCTTCAAGGTTTGGCAACAGAACTCCTACAGCACCAGGCTTGCAGTTGTTCCGAGGACAAATCATTATTCCCGGGCTTGTCTCTGTTAGGCCATACCCTAATTCAAACCAATAAATAAGGAACTATTGGTAACTTACTCAGGGTTCTTGCTAAATTTTTTCATAGAAGGTAAAAAACCAGAAATAGCAGGTAACTTAACTTGTTACCTGCTCTTCACGCCAGGGGTGTGGGGGCCGCGTGGGGGTCCAGGGGGCGAAGCCCCCGGGAGCTACTGGGTTTTCCGTGATTCAAAGTGTCTTTTAACATGACTCTTGGCAGCCTTTTTCATGAACCAACAAATTGCTGTTATAGTCAAAGTGATCATTTTTATTTATTGACTGTGGCACTTTAGTATTATGCAACGTTTATTCATTTTTTCTTTCAAGATTATGTTACTTGTCTTCAACAAACTTAATACTAAAAACTACTTTGAAATACTACTAAGCTTTGACTGCAACAGGGAAAATACAAGTGCTCAAAACTCAGGATTGAGAAGACAATGCACGGGCAAGCGTTTTTAAGTGTTTACTTGACGTTCGTACGTCGATCACTGTTGCGTGTCAGCGGCTGTTAAATTAATTTAATACTCAGCAAAATAAAGTAGGTTATACGGTACTATTTTATTGATTTTTACCCACCACCGCTTTTCTGACGCTTTGGTTGAAAACCAAATTCTAACAGACTTTTCTGTCGTTTTCCACGTGTGGACGCCATTTTGTAAACGTTTCTCAATGGATTATGGGGGGTTTCCCCTGGCCGCGAGAGGAATGGAAAGGAAACATGGCGGACGTCGTTTCGAGGGGTGGAAAAACAAGTTGGATTGCTTCAACAAATGATGTATTTTCAAAGCGGTAACATCTGCTAAATATCTTCACAGCATTGGTTCGAAGGGAAAGCAATTTTTTCCCATAAACGAAATGGGATTTCACCTTTGAACAGACGAACCTTCGTTGGATAATTTCGGTAAATATTTCAGTGAAACAGCCGGTAACATTTACTTGAACAGCCGGTAAAAATTACCGGTTACCGCCTCTTAACAAGAACCCTGCTTACTAAATAGAAATACTTAAAATCTTCTGATTGCAAGAGGGGGGGGGGGGGGGGAGGTTGGAAACCCTATCAATCCTACCCATAAGGTCTTCTTAAATTTGTTGTTTCATTGATATCAACAATTAATAATTAAAATTCTAATATTAGCTAATTAAAAGCAAAATCTAGGTGCATTCTTGTTCAACCCCATCAGACCTGATTTTGGGAACAGTGTGAATAAAAAGTCAGCAGCAAAAAGCCTAGACCAGGAATTACTGCACTCGGCCATTAATTCCTGAGCATTACGTCATGGTTTCAAGTCTGTATTGCGCACTCTTGACAATTTGTTTGTGTTTTTTTTATTAATAACTTTAAATTTACTTTTTGTTTTGTTTCATGTAAGACATCACAAAATGGAAACATTTTGCAACTACTGAGTCAGACATAATGTTTCATAACAACCACCATTACTGGACGCAAAGCTTTTTTGCTAATAGTATGTTCTTTCTCACTTGATGAAATAACTAAATGCTGCTGTGAAAGTCAATGAAGCTGTTGGAAAAAGAACTTGAAAGGACTCAGAGATAAGGAATAACATCGATACACATTCCATTGAGTGAGAACTTATAATGTTTATAAACATTAGGCAGCGCTCACCAAGCTCACTTTTTCAAAAAGTCGCCTTTTGGAGACCTTTAACTGTAAAATGGTCACCATCACCCAACTTTCGCCAGAATTTTGGTCGCCAAAAATTTTTTCCACTCATCATGGCGACCAAATGGTCGCAGCTTGGAGCGCTGTTAGGGCACTGAGACTGCGCAGTATGAACTGGAAATCATCTTACATGTCCTTGAAATTCAAAACTGAGCACAACAAAGCAGCCCACTAAACTTCAGACAATAAGTGGTAAGAGAATTTCAAGAGCACATGAAGGGAGACAATCTCGTTTTTTACAGAAATCCAGGTATTCTGTACTAAATGAGCATGATTTCTTTTGTTTACTGTATATGGTTCTAAAGATCCCTCACCTTGTCCAATAGCAACCACAGTGGGAAGACTTTTCCTCACTGCATTGGTAAGTTCTTTACCAAGAGGTGCAGCACCACTGATGATGGTGTCAATGCTTGTTAGGTCGTAATTCTTCACAGATGGATGCTTGGCTAAAAACGTGATGATTGGTGGCACAAGATATAAACAGTGTATCTGCAATATACATATCATTATTGTACAATTCAACAAACTGGTATGAAGTCATACCTCATCATCATCATCACCATCATCATTATCATGAATCAGAATATCACCCTTTACTTCCCACAAGATAATGTACAGGTGTAATAAGTTAACATTTATTCATTGTAAGTTAAAACGAACTCACTCAAATGGCTAGCCTGCCAGAGAAGTTAACTGTTAGGGTAGCATTTAGCATGTTAGACCTGGAAAATGTTCGGTATAAGGGAAAGTTCATTTAATATGACAAGGGGGATGAGGATATTGAGGGGGGGCTCCGAAAATTTTTACACACCCGAAGGGGGGCTCTGAAAAAATTGTTGGGCTAGGAGAGGGGCTCTGAAATCTTTACTACCAAAGGGGGGGAGGGGCTCCTAAAAAATTGAACCACTAGCAAGAGGGGCTGCTAAACTTTCACGCTTCATGTCAAGTTTCAACAATCGTCATTTCCCCCCCCCCCCCCCCCCCCCTCACCCCCCCCACCCCCCCCCCCCCCCCCCCCCCCCCCCCCCCCCCCCCATTGTCATATTAAATGAACTTTCCCTAGGAACTTTTGATCTGGAAGCCTTTTATGAAGTCTTGAACTGGGTGGCCATTCTATCCTGGAGTCCTCAAATGTTTTGACATATTCTATAACATGGGATTCGATAATTGTATACTTTTACAAATTGATAGGATCCGTGCAGAAAGTGTGGAAGATAACAGAAGACTGGAAACCATATAAGAACCTGGATTAAGAAATCTGTTTTTTGATGTTTCTGTAAAACAATGCTTAATAGTGTTAAGTAGAGCTTAATATATATCACAAAAAACAAAAAAAAACACACTTTTATCTCCACAAGCCTGTTATATATGAATCAGTTTTCCTGGCCCCTTCACTTTTTTCCTTATTCATTCCCTTAAATCAGTAAATTTAGGGTTGACAAATTTCCATTCATTAAATCTGGCACAAGGGAATAATAATGACAATAACGACACTGATATTGAACACCTAATTCGAACAACACAAGCCTTTGAAATCCATGTATCAAACAGCTTCAGGCAATGAGTTTTCACCATCCAAGCTGACGCAATGCCAAGCCATGGGCTGACTAACATTCTTTCCTCTCACTTGGTGAGAAGAACACAGCTGATTTAAAACCAACAGAGAACAAAAGGACCATAGAATGATGAAACAATGGTTTGTGGGCAGTTTTTTCTTTTGTCTGAGGTGTACACCCTGTCCTTCTACACACCCGAAAACGCGAGCTCATAACTACCGACACCATTGTAATTCTTCCGTCCCCTTGCTGCAAGATCAGACCAGCAGGGCTAAGCAACGTCCCCCCCACCCCACCCCCCCACCAATTTCAATGCCCTGCTCTTTTGTAAAGGTGATGCAACAAAATGCCCCTGTGTATGCAAAGGTCAATATCTCCAACAGGCAATTTCTCATACAATTTGTTTGGCCCACAAACCAGTGAGCGAGAATTCCACACCTGTATGTTTTGCTTCAAGTAAAAGTGGACTGTAGTGGTGACTCATAGAGTGCATCATAGTGCTCGCGACGCGGTGCTCTCTTGCGCGCTTGTGCACCTGACCCTTTCACCCAGCATTTTGATTTGCTTGGCATCCTTGTTGGGGGCTGTCGCGGATATATCATGTGGTTGACGGGGCACAGTGAACACTTTTACTCAACATGTACTCGTGTGTGTAGCAAGTCAGGGGAAAGGGGGGCATCTGGTGTCCGTAAAATGCTCGGCACGATATGGGAGTAACTCGGGTATATACAAGAGGGTGCGCATTTGCTAATTGGGCTGAGTAGGACTTCAAAATAGAGGATGCGCAAAGTGGTAGTGGGCTGCGTGTGCAGAGTGGAGGGAAGAGGGGTTGGGGATGCAGCAGGTTGAGGGTGAACGGCAATCTGAAGGCTTATACAGGATGTCAAGGGGGGTGGGAGAATTAGTGCATATCATGTCGGTAGTGGGTCATTATGATCCCGTGTGAAAGAGTGAATGAATGAAGGGGCAACCCTAAGTTACTGATTTAAAGGGAAATGATAAGGAAAAAAGGTTGAGGCCGTGGAAAAATTGGAATACACACTACTAAATAAAGGACAGGCTTGTGGAGATAAATGGGTTTTTTTTTGGGGGTTTTGAAATATATTTAAGCTCTACCTTTAACATGTTAAGCACATGGGGTGACAGAGAGACATGCGAAAACTAGGTATCGGGAGGTTTGCTTAATCCGGGTTCCATTATATGGGTGGGGTATTTCGAGGGTCTCTGACTGATTATCTTCACACAAACGTGTCTGCCTTACACGTTGAGAGGTCTAGTCATTTGTAATATTTCATATGGCTGTGGCGAGAGTTACCTCCTTCATGTGCCTGTGACTCATTTAGACATATGGGGGGGCCAGATTGTACATTTCGCTGTCCATAGAATATCCACCCAGTTGACTTCATAAAAGGCTCTTCCAGATCAAAAGTTTCCTTAGGGAAAGTTCATTTAATATGAAAGGTGGGGGGGGGCGGGGGGGGAAATTAAGATTTTGAAAACTCGAGCGTGAAAGTTTAACATCCCCTCTTGCTAGTGTTTTTTCAATTTTTTTAGGAGCCCCTCCCCCCCGTTGTGTATTAAGATTTCAGAGCCCCCTCTCTAGCCCAAAATTTTTTCAGAGCCCCCCTCGGGTGTGTAACAATTTTTTTCGGAGA
>JAHPZR010004581.1:0-20000 GCA_019787425.1 Platygyra sinensis
TAATTTTGGAGCCACCATCAGTCGCTCGAGTTTCAGCGCTTTCGAGTTCTTCAATCTTTATTTTTGCCTCATCCAATTCTTTTTGCTGGGCCTCAAAGAATTTTTTTTGCGCCTCGCGAGCCTCTCTATTCTTCTTTTGGAGAGCTTTGCCGGCGGCAACTTTTTTTGGATCTTTCACTCTTGTGGTTGGAGTTTTTGTAGTCACTAGTTGACTTATGTCGTGCGGCTCTGAATCTGCCATGTGGTATATTAAATTTAAAAAATGTTTAATTCAAATTTTTGCATGCATGTGCAAGCATGTGCTCATCATGTGGTAGCATGTGCTCATCATGTGGTAGCAGTTGGTACTTCATCTTGCCCTGCAAGCGGATAACCATCTGCATCACGAGAAGGGTGGCGCGACTCGAAATCAACATGTTTTGCTGTGATCAAAAACGCATTGGCAACTGCGAGCAAACGGCCGCATCTCAGCGCAAGGTTGCCAGAAAGATTGGACAGCTCTTTTGTGATGATGTAGTCGTTTTTCAGCTCATTCTGCAGGGCTTCAGTATCTTTGAGCCGCACCACCAGCTGAACGCTTTTGTAGAAAATGACAGAAAGCTTTCAATCAGGGTTTCTGTCGTCTTGGCGCCAACGTAGGTCTCGTACCTTTTGTAGTGCTTCATGACGTCTTTGTCTTCCAGCCGCCTCACTTGTTCGTGTGTGAGGTTCACGCCGATTGCTTCCTTGCATTTGCCAGTAGAAACCAAAATCGCAAGCTGTTCGCGAAGAGCAGGAATGTCGGGCCCAGGCGCGGGCAAAGCCGCAGCAGGCTCTGCCTCTAAGAGGTTTATCACTTCAGCCCATCACGTTTTCTTCAGCCATTATATTCATTCAGTTTTTAATTTCAATTGTCAAAAACAATTTTTTTGCTTTGTTTCAATTTGCGCGCAGCAAATTCAAACAAAGTTCAAAATTTATTGTGGCAACATTTTGTTCATTTTGCGAACTTGAACACGGGATAGTCATAACCCTTTGCAGAGGTTTGTGTGCCTTCATATTTTATGTAACTTGTTTCTGGTCGGCGCTTCAGATCCCAATACAAAGACGCGGGTGCATAGTACATCTTCATGACTTCATTTCTTTCAAGTGTGATGACGCTTATCGGCCTGCCGTAATCGTTTGTCCCACGATGTTCGATGCCGCGATACCTGTACACTCCAGGTTGCATTTCTCTCCAGCTCAAGATTGTTTCAGACTCTTCCCACTGTTGTTCCATGTTGCCTAAGTGCTACTTCTCTTCAATAGAAAAAACAAATGAGCAAATTTGCGCTCGCGGAAAGAGATCGAGATGTCGTAGCTACAGTTTTTAATGAAACCCGCCACATCTGCGCCAGAAACTGCCATAGTTGCTGCATATTTTGCAGGTCACATATTGGGTTGAGTATCTAGCCGTGGTAAAAGCCAGCTGTAAAAGTATGTTATCCAGCGAAAACGGCATGTACGGCGACATATTGAATATCAGTTCATCTCTGAACTGTCGGCTTGACAAGTCTTTTTACAAAGGTTCCACATGCTGTATTCGATCAAGCCGATGTGTGCCACCGTGCTCGCATAAAAGTCAATGATGCAATCCACTGCCCGTTCTGCTCTAACTTGGGCCACAGTCTGCCGGAGTTTTTCGATCATTTTCGAAGGGCATGTTTCCAGATTTTCCGGGATGTATTTGTCTTCCAGAAAACGTTTCAAGATGCCCAAGTTCTGAAGTCTGATCAGCTCGTTCCGCTCAGATTGCATTTCTTCCATGTTGCCTTAGTGCTGCTTCTCTTCAATAGAGAAAGGAAAGCGCAAAGAAAAAACCAAATGGGCAAATTTGCGCTCTTTCATCCTTGAAATCATCTGCTTGATTTCGTCATGAGAAAGCTCGCCCGCGTATTCTTCAAAGATGGCCTTCGTGGTCTTGGCCGATGGCGTGTAAAAAAGAACGATTGCCGCCACGTTCTCACGGAAAGGCTTCGCGATGCTGGATAGCTGCTGGGTCAACACCCGAACACTGATGCCGGCGTGGCGTGCCGAGAAGCCGAGTTTGACCAGCTCGCCTGTTCTCCCTTTCACGTCTTTTGAGGCGGCGCAGTCATCAAGAACGATGAGAGTGTTGTCGCCTTCGAAAACAAGACTGGCAGCTTTCAGCGAATCTTCGACCTTGTGTTGCTCGCAGATGATTACATACAGCCGCGGGTCTCTCTCAGCAAACCGGTACAGCGTCTTGTTATGGGCGAAGGTTGGGCAGATAAGAACGATGTAATCAAACTTGCCACGAAATGGGCCGCATAGCTGGTTCACGAGAAACTGGGTCTTGCCAGAGTTGGTCGGGCCAACGATCAATGCGCTTGAATGGTATATTGCCGGGGTCCATTTTTAATACTGCACAGAATCTAACTGTTTGTTCAAGATGTTTAACTGCGAGTCAGAGATTATGTAGACGTGGCAGTTTACATCTCCCGTTCCTTTTTTGTCTCGCTCAATTTCCAGCTGGATGCCGTCTGTACTGTTAACCATACGGACACCGCTGCCATGCATTTCTTGGCTGGCCTTAGAGCGCAGGTCGATCAGAAGCCCGAACTTATTGTCTGTGTAAAACTTCTGCAGAGTCATGAACTGAGGTTTGTGTTTTTCTTTCATGAAGAATCGGCCCACTTCGCTCCAAATGTCCCTACTTTCGATGCCGTTGTTGTACAGCATGTTTGGCGATCCGTTGATCGTGACGCTGATTTTTTTCAGGTCGGGGAAGATGTATTTTTCCGAATCCCGTGTGCCCGCGATGTACGGCTCCACAAACAGCAAAAGAATGCCTTTCATGGATATTCTTTGGGCGTTGACTTTTATGTTTATTCTCGCGTCATTTGCTCTGTTTATCGGCACCACATTATCGCGGCTCACGTGATCGTAGGCAAACTCTTTGCCGCTTTCGTAAACGCCGGAGACCTCATCTGCAAGCTTTTTGCTTCGAATCATTTCATACTCAAGCTGGATGTTCGTCAGCTTGTATTTCAGCTTGGTTGGATCAGATCCTTTGACCACCTGGCTTTCTGGTGCAAGAGCCACTTCAAATACAAGGTTATTGTAAAGAGCTTGAGGGTAGAAAACGCCATGATCTGTCAGGATCTGATGGTCGAGATTTATGCGATACTTGCTGCCGTAAACCTCGTTAAGTTTGTTTTCAGCGTCAACACCTGTTGTTTTTTTGTCCCCAGATTTTGAGCGGATTTTGCACAAAGCTTCGCTCTGTATTCCCTCTGGCACCATGTTGTCGCGCTTTTCTCCCGGCAAAAACAGATCTTGGAATGTCTTGTAGATGTCATGGCCAACAGTTTCATCCAGAGTCGTGGCCGCAAACTTTACAACAAGCTTGTCCACGAGCGCCCGCGAGACATTTTGGACAAGAAAGTTGTTAGCTTTACCTCCAGAAAGGTCCATGTCAAAGACGAGAGCTAGAGAGTTTGGCACAAGGACTTCGTCCTGGTTCAGCTTGGGCACGTGAACATACAGAGTATCGCCCGTGCTGGCTTCAGATGGGTTTAAAGTAATGCGCTGGACAGCACGAGGCGCCTTCATGGCCCCTAATGTCTTTTCACTGTGCGTTGAGAGTAGGTTATCTGGCACGGACATTGTATTTGGAAGCAGAAATTTGTTTTTAATTGAAAAATTAGTTTGAGAAATATATTGCAATGACAGAAGGCAAAGGCGATTTTGGTTTTATGACCCAGACCTTGATGGTGCTATTGACAACGATCCCTATGATGATTATGACGAACAAGAAGTCGACACAACCCGGCCTTTTCAGCCAGGCGCAGCTTCAACGCCTTATCATGGTGGAGAGCAAATCCCAATTCAAACGATGCAGCACGAGCAGAGCGGGCTGCCGTCTTATGATGAAAGAACCCCTCTTTTAGCGCCAGATGAAGCAGAACTTTCAAGAAGGCTGAGCAAATTGAGAGAAAACCATATTACTGGCTTGATAGACACATCAAAAATTCCAGATGCGAGAGTAAACCCATTGAGTGAAGAGGACAAAGAAGAACAAATCAGAAGAGTAAAAAAATTAATCAAAGCAAAATACCCTAATGTCAATTTAAGCAAACTGGTAATACGTTACTCAAAAAAAAGGCCAATGGATATTGTGGTTAAAGGGCCCCGGGGTGGAGAGACAAAAATAGTTTTAGCTGATGGCAGTGGTTTACAAAAAAGCTTCATAGAAAAGACTTTTGTCAAAAACGTCCTAGGCCCGCCTTCTAAAGATACAATCCAAAAAACAAGAGCAGACATCGAAAAAAAAACAAGAAGAATTAAAAGATTTACGAAATACAGAGAAACTTAAAAGAGATTCAAAATATTAATGAAAGGTTAAATATGGAGCAAGCCAAGATCGATCAGCTTAAAGAAAGTCAAGGGCCAGATAATGAAGCAGAAATCAAAAGGAAACAACAACTAGTAAAAAATGTGGAAAAAGACTTAAAAACGTAAGAAAAAAGAGGTAGAAGTACTACAAACAAAAATGGAAAACAACAAAATACTCAAGAAAAGATCAGCCTACTTGAAACAAGCATTTATAAAGAAGAGATGAAAAGAAATGACTTGGAAGAAAAGCTTAACAGCACAAAAACTTTTGATGCTCTGAAAGAACAGGTAAGCCATCTTCAGCGGCTAAACGAAGAAGACCAGGTGATCATTCAAGATGAAATGGCCTCATCCTTTGACAAAGAGGCCGCTGAAGAAAGAGTTGCGGCCAGAAATGAAGAGCTAGCTAGGCTGTAAACCCAGATTGCGGAAAGGGAAGCTGCCATGCCGCTGCGAGAAAGGATCAAAGAGATCTTCAAAAAATATGGTGTGACGGCCGCTTCTATCTTTATTGCTGCCGGCGTCACAATTGGAGCTGTTTTTGGGGCAATCACCAACGCTTTGAAAACCCTGGGCAAACAATTAGCAAATGGCCTTAAAGCAGTTGGGACAAAGGCGGCTTCTGCGCTTCCAGGCCTGATTGGGGCGATCGTCAGCTTCCTTTTCAAAACCGCCGGACAGGCAATCGGTTATCTAGCCGAGCACACCTGGCTACTTATTCTCGCGGCGGTTGTTTTCATTTTCGAAAAGTACATTAAAAGGCGGGTTTAGCGCATTGCTATAAATATCAGGGCAACAACCCCGACTACGCCAACAATTACGGCGGTTTTGTTTATTTCGTGCTGTGGAGTTTCTGTTTTAGTTTCTGTTTTGTTTGTGCCGCGTTTTGTTTTGGGGAGTTTCTGTTTTAGGCTTTGGGTTTTGCGCAGCCATGGCGGCTTTGTGAATTGGGTTTGAAGGGTGGCTGTTGGGCGGGTTTATTTTTGATGGGCCACCATCCATCAGCTGGAGCGCTGCTTTTTTTGTGCCCAAATTTACGCCATTGTTTACTCCGAGCTTCATTCCTGCGCTTGCTTGCTTTAGCTTGTTGTTGTAGCCTACTATGCTTTCCGTGTTGATGATCATTCTCGCCGGCATCAGCCAAGCTCCGGGGCACACGGCGAGATTCAGTCTGACTTTTGCTTGATCAACTGCGAGCTGGTATCTTTGCACGCTTTTCGCCAAGTCCGGCTGCCTGATGGCATCTTCCATCAGCGTCAAAAACTCTGTCTGAGCCTCTTTCGCTCTCCCCCCATCTCCAAGTATGCTGCTCCTTACATTCACCTGCGCGCCCAAGATGCAGTAAACGAACGCCTCAATTGACTGGTTGATGCGTGAAAGCCCCGCTTGCGTCAGCCCCGCTGCTTTTTGGGGGCAAACCAGTCATACGGAGTTGAAACGTCCGGCTCAATGTAATAAATCAAATTTCCTTTGATCGCTTTGCCGCCTTCATCGCCGAATTTAAGAGCCGATGGGTAGTCAGCATTTACTTTCTCTGCCCCTGCGAATAGATGTAAACGGCGCCAAGGCCGTTGTTTTCACCGTGTGTGAAGCGGAAATCGCTCGATGGGTCAACTCCAAACTCGGCGCATATCCTTTTATAAGAGGCCACGTCATAGTGGTTGTTGAATTGGCTAAATGTGGGGTCTCCCGGCAAAGCGCTGATGCTCTGTATTCCGCCTAGCTGATACAGAATTCGCCTGACTGTGAAGTACACGTGAAACTGGTAGAATGACCTTATCTGTGGTGAAAGAGAGACTCCGCTAACAAAGATTTCTCTGGAAATGCCGCAGCCCTGCGTGGCGCAAAACACCGCGAAATTCAGCTGTTGTGGCCAGTATTTCATGTTTGGGCCTCCCAGCCAAGTTCTTGCTTCGGCCGATGTTCTGTGCTTCAGCCTAGTTTGTTTGAATATGTCGCGAAATTTTGTGATGAAATATTTGTCTGGCGTGGCGTATATTTGGTTACCTATGTTGTAAATTTCTGCGATGCTTGACGCCTTTTCTGTGAAATCAATTGCGGGAATTGGCAATGCCTTTCTGTTTTTCAGCGGAGACAGTTGATAGGGGAAGCCTGACACGCCGTCCAACCCTAGCGCGATTTCATTTGCTGGCTCCAGTATTTTCTGTCTGAGCCAAACACGCTCTGATTAAGGTCTGGCCCGCTTTGAAAAACACTTCTGCGCTAAAGTTGTTGTTATCATCGATGCTGACCTGCGAAACGAATTTTGTGGCGTCAGCATTAGGAAACTCGTTAATGAACTGTGTCCAGGCCTTGTCTTTGGTGGCGTCTGATTTCTTTTTCGCCTCTGGGGTTTGCATGTATTTTTGAAGCACCGCGCTCTCTGTTGTGAGTCTTCCAGCCTCAATCCCTCTCGCCGGCGTTGGTGGGGCATTCGCTCTTGCTTCTTCAGGGCTGGTAATCGCCAGTAAGAAGCTTGAATCGAAGATTAAAAAACATCGAGAGATTGTGACACTCCGCGACACAGTCTGCAGGCCTCATTCCAAAGCTTTGGTCAACAATCAAATATCAGACCGCGAGTTTCAGTTAATCATGGATGAATTTTCACAGTATAACGTGCTAAAAGAAGCTGTAAGGACAAAACTGACCAAAAATCCGTCTCAGCCAGACATTGAGAAGATAAAAAAAGATGTCCGAAGCGAGATGGAGGCAGAGTTTCGAAAAAAAGTAAATGCTCTCGCCACAAGTTAGAATTAACTTTTGAAAATTCACGGCTTTATCTGCATATCATTAAGACATGATTGTTAGTCGGGCGAGACCGACTTTAAATTTACCCTGCATTTCTCCACAAACTCAGTCACGTGCAATGGGGAATACCGCAGACCCTTCAAAAAGGCTCAGCCTTCTTGATGGCAGATACGTGGAATATCTTAGCAAATATTGTAATCTTTTCTACGCTCAAACATACAGACCCACACGCCAGTCGCGGTAGATCCACTCAAGAAGATGGCGTGTGTAATGAGCATATATTTCGAAACTGGTCGTTCCGCGAACTCAAAATAGCAAAAGAATCAAATGATTTAGGGGATGTAGCGAAGGTCTTACCAGAATCATACCAGAAATCAAGTGAGTTTTCAGTGAACAGAAAATGTGGACAGAATGTTGTTACAGACGACAGAAGAACATTTACTGATAAAGGCAAGGTGCGTCGTATTCAAACTCTAGGAAACGACAACAAAGATGCCAAATAATAAAATTTAGGTCTCGTTACATGATGTTTGTTTATCACTGTAATATTAACAGTCCTGAGTACCATGTGCGAAGACGATTCGGTAGTGTCAGCCCAGCAGAATACCTGTAAAAAAAACTAGGAAAGCTTTCACATAAAAACAAAAAAAGTAAAGAAATTGGTCTACAGGCATATACAACACGCAACACAGTCAATAGACTTGCGCGTAATGAGTTTAAATTTAAATCCTGTGGTACTAAAACGATCAAGGGAGAAATAAACCTATACATCGAGCTCCAGGAACATAAGCTCGATTTGATAGCTGCAAGAAACATTAGAATTTCTTTAGACAAGCCTATAGCTTGCTCGAAGTAAAGCCACGAAACGTAGGAGGACAAATATGATACCTGTGATAAGAATCTACCTGATGTACTTGCAAACCGAGTTCTAATCATAGCCGGGTCCGGCGTCACAATATCCTGATGTACAATATAGAATGCGAGTAAGCAACGCGTTCACGGTAAATGTCATATTTTGTCCCTTAAAAGCAAATACTTGGAGACTAATTAAACAAATTTTGCAATAGAAATGAGCCCAAACAATACACTAACGCATGGCAAATTATAGAGGTGTCAAACTCAACGAAGCAACACGCAGTAACAGCGCGCAGAAATCATGCAGACCTATGACCTCTTAAAATTTGCCTTAGCACGATCTAACGGCTCTACCTTCCTCATAATAACACAATACGAAATGCCCTTCATAAACAAGAGACTTAAAAACAAATCTTGCAATAGAAATGAGCCCATACAATACACTAACGCATGGCAAATTATAGAGGTGTCAAATTCAACGAAGCGATACGCAGATAACAGGCGCAGAAATCATGCAGACCTCTGACGTGTAACACAATACGAAATGCCCTTCATAAACAAGAGTGAAGTGGCAAAAAGGTCGAACGACCGAAGTATAAACGGCAAACCTAGTGTACAAATGGCACGAACCGTAGGAGTCGTGCTTGGCCTGTCAATTTTATTTACCTCAGGAAAATAACATGCGGAGCCTGGAAATGACAAGACGTGGTTAATCTCAAACGTGAACAGCGGAAAAAAGATGACAAAACACTGACTGCATTGCAGAGTAAAATGACAATGTTTTGAAATTATGTGTTATTACCTTCTTCATAATTTTTTTTTTTGGAAAACGCGAAAACCTGGGTCGGTCGAACGACGCTAAACGATCGAAAACGGGGAATAGCCTTACGGGACAAAAAAAATTACGCCACGCCCACAAGCGGGGACCTTGGACAGACAAGTAACTGGTTAAAACTAGTTGCAGCATATCTTCCAGTAGCCCGACTTACGATCTTGGATCGTCTTGGTTGTTTCCACTTGGCTGCGTTTCTTGTCAATGAATATTGCTTCACGCCCGAGTGGCAGAGACACGTGCGGGATATTACACGTGAAGTGGTTGTGTGCATGGCTCACGTGTAAATATTGCTACATGTATCTCGTGTTTCCAGAAAGTTCTCTGCCGTAATAAAGTATGACACACACAAAATTACAATTCATTTGCTGCGTTCTTCGAGAGAGTACAGATGGCGAACTTATGCTTCTGAAAACAAGATTTTGGCATGAAATGGCGGCCTCTTTTGAAGACAGTGCGGCCATTTGTTAAGACAAGATCTTTTTTGTCGAACAAACAAGTGAATTTTCACGGCGTAAGTAAGTTTTGTGTTAAAGCCGTAAGTCAAAATTTTGCTGTATTTTTAATGACTTACGGCGTAAGCCGGCTTTTAATGCATATTTAATTCACTGGCTTACAGCGTAAGCCAAACATTGATACATAATAAATTTTTATCAAAGCAGAAAGCCTGCCTCGTTTTGCGTGACAAAAAATAAGACGGCGTTACGCATAAAATATTTTGCTCTTCACGCCTCTGTAAACAAACTTGTATTTGCATGTAAAATATTAAATCAGTTTCCAGAAGCATTGGTGCCTGATGTTTTGACGTGCCAGTCGTCGTTTGACAAAAGAAAGTCGACAAGCTGTTGTTGATTCATGTTTTTCATAAATTCAAGAGCGTCTTCCTTTATTAATATTTTTTCTCTTCTCTTTTTGGCGCAAATACATGCGCCATCGGGTCCCCTCTCCTTCCTCTTAACCCCCATGTTGCTTTTGTCTTCTTTTCGCTTTGGTCTACCGGCCCTTTCCTTCCTCTTCCCATAATACATTAGCGCCACATTTCTTCAATAGAAAAATATTCTGGGGCATATCCTGCAATCTTACACACATATATAATGAGGCGTTCTGGGACCGGGGTTTTGAGTGCCCGACGGCGAGCTTTGCGAGCCGGCGGGTGCCCCAGAATCCCGGTCCCAGAACCCTCATTATATATGTGTGTGAACTGGACCATTGTTTTTAAATTAACTTGTAAATGATGTACAGTAGAGGCAAAGAATAACAACAGTCTGTCTCAAAATGAAATCATTAAATGAGAGTTCACCATATTCACCAGCCAGTCCAAAATTGACACTTAGTCACTGGAGGTTATAATAAATGTATAATATCAGGGAGTCGACAGTGCATTTTAGCCCAAGGTAAATCGGTTATGTATGCAAGTAAAATAACAGTTAAATTTTCTTTCTTGGTAACACAAATCACGGTATTTTATTCCTAGATATCTTGGTAATTGTTTTAATGTTAATCTCACTGGCAATGCAGTAATATTAAAAAGACTCTCAAAAGGATTGCAGATCTATTCGTCTCTTCTGATACATTTTTGCAATGATTACAGACCATACTAAATATATTGACAGGTATCAAGCATTCTCTTCTCCACAATAATATTTATTTCAAGTTTTGATTTCAATTTGTCTAAATCTCTTATTTCTAGAAGTAAAAAAAGAACTCTACATCACCAGCCACCAGGACGTATACAAAACATGGACCGGGGTCCATGGACCCCGGTCCATGTTTTGTATACGTCCCCAGCCACCATGCGTCCGGCTTATGTTTGACACAATAGACCTTTTTCTCTTGTACATTTTGTTTTCCCAATACAGATCATGTGATGATACTCAGGAGATTTGATCTTTTGTTTTGTTCATTAAAAAGGGTACATGCAAGCATGAATATGTCTGCATGTACTCTTTTTTAATGAACAAGACAAAGGATCAAATCTCCTGAGTATCATCACATGATCTGTATTGGGAAAACAAAATGTACAAGCGAAAAAGGTCTATTGGAACAACAACAAGATTTGAACTGTAACATTAACTAAATAACTAATTGAACAAGAAATAAATTAAAAATACATACAGTTGCTGGTCACCCAAAATAACTAAAGAGCTAAACTAGTTGGGCGACCACCATATCTCTCCCGCAAAAAAGTAGATCTACACAGTCTCTTGGACTTAATTTGTCCATCCATGATCAGTAAAATATTTAGCAGTACAGTGGAACCTCGATTTAACGAAGTCGCTGGGGACCGGCCAAATTTGTTCGTTAAATGGAGAGTTAAATGGAGGGGAAACGACCAAAATGTTCGTTATATCGAGGTCATAGTTAATGATTAGTTTGTAACACAGGTGACTTCTGTGGAAATACTATAATGCCAATGTCTATGACAAAAAATAAGCTGTTGACTGAAAGGTTGCTGTCTCTTTACCATATGGATTAAAGGATTCGCTGACTGTTAATCTGTTCAGCGTTTGTCTTCTGTCGCGTGTTGACATTGTAATTCGTTATATTGAGGTGAATTTTACGTTTGGGCTTCCGGATTATGTTCGTTATATCGAGGAATTCGTTATATCGAGGTTCTATTCCATACATTTTACTGTAATTTTGGCCGAGACTTAAAAGTATCGTTCGTTATATCGAGGACTTCGTTAAATAGAGGTTCGTTAAATCGAGGTTCCACTGTATATTTATTTACTCGATCGTACATGTAAGTTGACTTGCATACCATTTCTGAAGAAATATCCCCTCTGGTCGAACTGCATAAAATACAAAGGAAATGACGTGTGAACTAAAAGATACAAAACTAAAAGATAAGGCAATTCGAATTTCGTACTTGAAGTGTTTAAGCTTACAAATTTCGAACTTCCGTCGGATACTAACACAGGCAAAATTTCAATGTGTGTATACAAAATAAAACCTTAACGAAACAATAAAACCAAAAACTAACAAGAACTTAAGCTTACCTTGGACTCCACAAGGAGAGAAAGCGAGCGGAAACCATCAAATTCTCTTGCCAAGAGAAAAAGCTATTAATTTCCCCATATGTCAAGTTAACACTATCCCACTTTCTGGCTTTCTTGTATCGATTCTTTGACCTCGCCGACCGTGCTATTGTGACCGATACATCACCACTGTCATAAATACCTCTAACCACCTTTCATCTACGTGTGAGCAAAAGCCGGCCGATAATAAAAAAAAACAACACTATTTACGAAAGAAAAATGGCCGACTTCATGATCTTCGATGCGTTCGACAAACTCGTACCGAGGTTCTCCATTTTTCGGGCAAAAATGTACGCCTTTCTAGTCTCCCCTAAAAACCTTCCTGAAGACGAGTGAACACTCTTGGACAAAAATAATACTTAGTAGGGGAGGTAGGAGAAAATTGTTTAATTCAAGTTTAATGAATAAATTAATCAGAATCGAGTGAGTGAGTGCCATAGGAGTGCCTACGAAACTCATGGATGTTACGTCATCCATGAGCAAAATGGAGAGTCGGTGTCAAAGCAGCAGTGGCAAGCATAGGTACGTGCCTACATACGTGGAATGAAAGACAGTTGTTGGATAAGGAGGGAACGAGCTATTCGCCAGTTCCTGTCCCAGTAACCCAGTAACCCAGTATTTAATTGGAACTGGAATGATTCAAAAGGGATCCGAACAGTTTAAGCGACGATAACTAGGAAGATGGCCCTGACGTCATTGACCCTGAAAATGATTCAACCACGGAGAGCAGTAGCGAGGACGGAGACTATGGGACTCATGACAACGATAATGAGAGGATTAACAACGAAGACACTAAGGGCCTGTTCACATGGAGGTGGAGGACCCCAGGTAGGTGAGGTCCCCCGCCTTGGTGGGGTTACCAATCCCTCCATACAATCTCTCTTTTTCTCCTTGACTGCTTTCACATGAGAGGTGGGTACCTCACCTAGGCGGGTTGCCCGGTCAGCCGTGCCGGGTAACCCGCTTAGGTGGGGTAAACTTTCTCCATGTGAATACTAAAGGTGGGGTGGGGTGATGTTTAGCTGGGTATTTATCCATTATGAAACAAATTGAAAGGCTGACCGGACGGCAAAAAATGTTAAATTCAATGCCCAATATCTCGGTTTGACAGGGCTAACCTTTCTCAGGGGCTACACTAAATGGAACGGTTTTTGAGCAGGGCATGTCGGCGATGTACACAAAGATACGCCAATGTTTAGTTTAGCGATTGATTTCTTCGATGAATTTGGCCTTGAAAGGCTCACTGAGCCCGAAAAGCCCTTGAATGAAATGAGCAGTGACTGTAAGTAACAGCTTGACAAAGAAAGAAAGGTTATCACCGAGTAAAAGAAACAATCTGGAAGCATTTGGAAACCTCACCCCAGTTCACAGCAATGGCAGGGAATAAGGCAGAGAAGAAGAAGCAGGGCTCTTCTATGTACTTTTATCCTCTGATTTAATGGAAAAGGTGTGTTTTTCAGGGTCAAGAATTTCTTTAATTTCGCGCTGTGAATGAATAAAATCCGCTCGCCGCCTAGTCATACGCGTAAACTTTGTGTTTGTTCTGTAGAGTTCTGTAAGAACACTGTTTACTCCAGTATCGAGTTGTTAATTTGTGAGTTTGCCAAACAATGCTTAATCATAACCAAAACCTGTTTTTGATAGTTTCTTGTTGTTTCTGCTCGTTTGGCTAGTTTGCAAAAGTTTTTGTGTTTGACGCGTACGAGTAGTTCATTTTCAAGTCCGAGTCGGTGTTTTCAGATTGTCAGCAAATCGTGAAAAAGATTCGTTTCGTTGTCTTTTGTGCTGAGATACTACAACAATTTTCACAAACGTTCGCCAAAAGGCTACTAACATCATGTGTGTTTCTTTCACAGAAAATAAACTTTACGCTGCGAAAATAAAATAGACAAGGAGTTTTGACTCAATCGAAATCTTTATTCGAGTTGATTAAAAGCGTCATCGTAACTTTTCTGATTATTTCTGCTGTAATCACATATTTTCAGCTAAGCTTTTAATATGTTCTCCATCATTAATCAACCTTAAACATATTCAAAAACTAGCGATATTATATGAGTTCGATGTACGTTTTCACACCAAAGTGCGTAGTCCAATTTGTCATGTTTTACTAGCTGTGTAAAACACGCACCAGCGAGCGCTCTTATTCATCGACAACAGACAATTTATTGGATTTTTACCCAAACAAAACTAAGCAGCATCTATGGACATAAACCTATTTTCACTTATCGGCCCTAAACGCTGCTATATCCAAACATATCCAATTAGTTTTTTTTTTCTGTGTTACTGAAAAGCTGTTAATCTTCTTCATGTGTGAAATTTAAATTGGAGTAATGTGAAGTTCTTGTAAAAGGAGCAGCGGAACTCAATTTGGTCAGCGATATAAAGCGGGACACACCTAAATTCAGCACTGTCTTCACTCAAACTGGAGCAACTTACGGCGAAAATACTTAGACAAAATTCCAATAGCCATAAAGGCGTTGAGTTGTGGGCCAAAAGCATAAACGATTTCGGGAATTTCGGACGCCATTTCCCCTGCGCGACATCCGCGAAAATCCTCGCAGCAATGTACGCGCCTGTGTCGCAGGCGATGGCGCAATTTGTTCTAAAAATAGAAAAATTGTCCCATACCATGGGGCCAACCCCAATACTAGAAATGGCGCGCGCTTACGGTCTCCGTCCCTGATTATGGCTCCTGCCATTACATCAAAATCCTGTGAAAATACCGTGAACAGAATTTTTGAAGGGCTTTTGGTGATTTTCCGCTTTGCGATAAATGGTGCAAAAGTTTTGTAAAAACATACCCATAGTAATCAGCTAAAATCGATACCCTAGTTATGACCAAAACGGCTGAAAAACCATACCCTTTAGGGCCGCACATACCTATATAGCCCATATAAGGGAGTACCCCTCCCCCCCCCGGGCACACAACCTTACCTTGCCAAATGTAGAATTTAGAACCGCGTGGTGTAGAACACATTCCCAGAATCCTTCGCTTGTTTATTCGACCCCCAGCGAACTTTCGGCAATCTTTTGCGAGGCGTGTTCTCAAAAATCGAGATTTTTTCTGGTGCAGCGAAATTTTCCTCTCTATACGCGGGGGCTCCTAGGGTGGCTCCTCGGGTTTTGGCCGTCTGGGCCAAAACCCTGCGGGGGCAATAAAACTCAGGAAATTGGAAATTAAAACTGTTTTAAATACACATAGCCTCCGATACTAAAGACTGTTCCATAAACAGTTTTCGGTGGATATTTCTTTACCTACTTTTGGCTCCAATTCAATGACAAATTTGCTTTGCCAATAATTCAGACTCAAGCATAACGATTTCCTTAATAAGGACCTTTAGATCGGAGGACGAGGATGACTACGAGTACGAGTTTTCTGTTCTGAGCACGCGCACTTCGAAAAATGTCGGCCTCCAAACCTTATGCGCATGCTCAGTATGGAAAACTCATACTGGTAGTCGTCCTCGTCCTCCGATCTAAAGGTCCCTAATATGTAAGTCTAGCGCTTCGAAACCTAATGTAAATCAGGTAATATCTGAACGGGCCTCCCGAAGGAATGGATATTTTTCTTTACCCGAGTAATTCGCTATTCGTTAAAATAGGTAACGCGTATTTGTTTTATACCTTGATGACGGGGAATACGACTTTCTTGACTTACTTCTCTTCTTCGTAAACCATTTTTGGTTCCTACACCGTGCCGCTCCTTCCTCGCTTGTGGTTGGACGCTAATAAATCATGCATACAAACGCGGTCTTTCGGAAAAGGGGAAATATTTAACACTGCATAATTTCTTGTTTCTCAGGCTACTTAAAGATGATTTCCAGTCCGTACTGCGCAGTCTCAATACCCTCATGTTTATAAACATTATAACGGCGCACTCAATGGAATGTGAATCGATGTTATTCGTTAAAAACCACATACCTTATCTTTGAGGCCTTTCAAATTATTTTTCCAACAGTTTCATTGAGTTTTACAGCTGCAAAGTTGTTTCATCAAGTGATATGAGAAAGAACAAAGCATTAAGCTTTGACCGCTTCGCATCCATAATGGCGGTTGTTTTTAAACTTCGAATTTACTTCATGTAAGTAGTTGCGAAATGTTCACCTTCGTGACGTCTTACATGAAACAAAACAAAAACGTAAACAAACTCTCGAGAGTGCGCAGTACGGACTGGAAATCAGCTTTAAGGCCTGGTTTTTAAGGCATCAAAAGACCCCCAGCAGAGAATTGAAAGATCAGTATTGGTTGCGGACATAAATGATTTAGTCCACCTTTAATATTAACCTGACGTTTGTTTGACTTGTCTAAGTGAACGTAAACATTTCTGTGTGCCACGTGACATTCCCTTATCTGTGACGTCACTAAATACGTTTAATGAAATGGGGCAAGGTTATGAGTTAAACGTTGTCAAACAGATAATGTCAAATTGTTCAACAAAGTAAGAGTATTGTATCTCTGCCTTGTAAGTCGGTACTTGTAATTTGTATTAGAAGTTATTAAACTATTTACTATGTCACGTGACCTGTTTTGTTTAAATAAAAAGTTCTTATTGGACGTGGACATGGATACAAGGCTATTTCTTGAAGACCTGTTACAATGTAAAAGAATTACACACAGAATTGATTAATTAAAGTATATTTACCTTGCCCCATTTTAGTCTAAAGATTTTAACCCTTAATTATCGTTTTTGGGTCACATGACGTAAATTTAAAATGTAACAGTTCTGTATATTGTTAAGGATACTGATATGATTGCCCGGGGGGGGGGGGTACTCCCTTATATGGGCTATATAGGCATGTGTGGCCCTTAAGGGTATGGTTTTTCAGCCGTTTTGGTCATAAATAGGGTATCAATTTTAGCTGACTTTGGCTATTTCGGTCATAAATAGGGTATGGTGTTTGATATCTAGCCTTGATTACTATGGTTATGTTTTTAAGAAACTTTTGCACCATTATCGCAAAGCTGAAAATCACCAAACGCCCTTCAAAAATTCTGTTCACGGTATTTTAACAGGATTTTGAGGTAATGGTCAAGTCATAAATAGGGTTTCGAATTTTTGGTCAGGTCATAAATAGGGTAGGAAATATCGCAGATTTTGGTCATAAATAGGGTAGGGGTTTTGGGACGCGGGCCGCACACCCCCACCCAATTTTTCTGGGAGTACCCCCCCGGGTATGATTGTATCCTACAAATTTCAGAAAGATCCAACAGAAACTTCTCTTTAAAACAAAAATATGTCATATTAAAAGGTGAACCATGCCTTAAGTTGCCTGAGTTCGTTTACGAAAACATGTCACTGCATATAAATTTCCTATTGTTTCATTTGAGAAGCCATATCAAAAACTCGTGCTTCGTGTTTCATCAGGGTTTCCAAACACCTCGCGAACAATAAAAGCACTCGACCGCTTTCATTACTTTCTCGGTGTTTGGAACGCCTGATGAAACACTCGCCCTTGTTTTTGATATATTACATAATAATACTAATAGTAAAAGAAGTTTCATCAATCTTCAAACGAAAAACAGAAAAAGCGAGCGAGGAAATATGATCGAGCGAGGCATGTGTATGTTACCGATGAGACAACAAATTTATTTTGCGTCAAATTTTTGGTTTCACGACTTCGAACAACTATGTCAAATAGTTTATCTGTATACCACGAGGTATAATAATAGAGAAATTCTTTCTCGTTAGCAAACCATATGAAAAACAAAATGATGTGAGAGCCGGAGAAGTAACTGATATGAAATGCCGATGTGGCTGAGCAAAATTCAAAGCAATCATGAATTAAGGCATATACAGGTTAAACATCCTACTCCTAGCGATAAACAAGAAAGCAATTAAGCAGTTCCTTGATTAACATCATTAATTAGACTTTTTGTTTCCTTCTTTATTTTGAGAAAAACAAACTACATGTACATGCACTCGCCTCCCACTTCTCCACCCAGATCCTTGTCTTTTTGCAGACAGGTGCAAATGCTTTTCAAAGAAACTGACTCTAAATGAGTCGAATTTAATCCTCAAAGTATTCGCCGTTGAAGAAGTCATACACAATGCCCGTTTTCTGTAACAGGAGTCTCTTTCTTAAAAGGCTGACTTGGATACTCGAGAAAACTTGATCTCTCTGCAGGGTAAACAGTCATAACACATTTGCGCGGCAAACGTTGATTACGTGGTTTGCGCTGTCATTATATTGAACATTAAATTTCTAAATTAAAACATCGACAAGAAGCAGTCTCTCAAAAGTGTCGTAAAATATGTCAAGTCGTTCTTATGACAGCGGAAAGGCAAACATTTATTCCGCCTTCGGGCAGGAACATAAATAGACGACGTCCTTACTTAATTTGATTAAACCAGAAGAAAAGTTATTCGTGAGCGAAAGAGCGGAAAACTAGAAACTGAACGACTATGTCACAAGACTTGAACAAAACGATGAATGGAACACAGCCATCGAGCTGCTACTGGAATCTTACAGCAAAAAAAATCAGCTTAACCTTTGCTTACTGCCTGATTGTTCTTGTTTCGCTGGCTGGGAACACCGTCATTGGAATAATTGTCTACAAGACGAAAACCATGAGAAAACCCATCAACTTTGTAATAGTCAACATGGCCATGTCCGATCTGCTGATTCCAATTTTCTTGATTCCTTGGGAGATTCGAGGGCTCTACATAAACTCCTGGATGATCGGTGGTCTTGGCCAGGCCTTATGTAAGTTGACTTACTTCTTAACTATTGTATCCACTGCTGTGTCTATTCAGAGCCTGGTTCTGATAGCAGTAGATCGTTTTGGAGCTGTGGTATTTCCCCTCCGTTTTCCACTCATCAGTTCAAAGCTGTGTCCTTTCTTTATTCTCGCCACTTGGATCATCGCGATGGCTGCCTACTCCCCGTGTCTCTTCGCCGTTAAAGTCGTTGAATATCAAGGAGGGTTGTGCTGTTTGGTGGTTTGGCAAGAAGTCTTTAAAGAATCCTCATCCTATGAAGATTACCGCGTGTCAATTTTGATGACATTTAATTCAATCCCGTTGGTGTTGATATGCATACTTTACATTATCATCTATATAAAGCTCAAGTCACAGAAGATTCCAGGCGAGCAATCGGCCAACGCTGGACAACAACGCCAACAAAGGGAACGAAATGTGTTAAAGATGTCCATTGCTATTGTGTTAGGGTTTGCAGTATGTTGGCTGCCCTACTCTACCGTTTGGTTTCTCTCGATATTTACACCGGACATACGGTCTTGTGGCTTCCAATACTTTAAATATTTTTCCTTTTTTATGACTCGCATAAATTGTGGTATGAATCCTTGTATCTGTTTAATTTTCAGTAGAAATTATCGAAAAGGAGTTAAAAATCTCTTTTAGATAAATCGGTTATTTTAAAACAGCGCAGCAACTGATGATACTTCATAACTGAGTCGAGAGGAACAGTCAACCTGAAAGTTGTAAGAAACGCTAATTTAAAACCGCTGTTACTCGCATTCAGTGTGCAATATATCCTAAGGAAACTTAGAAAAAAGGTTTTACGGCTTTCTAGGAACTCTTAGTTCACAAATATTTGGAATTCATTATGAAACCTCCACTCATTAGAAATTATACTTCGTCTAAATCTTGTAAATAGTATTTATCTATCTCAATACTGCTTTCTATTTGATTCAAAAACTTTACAAAGAAACTTAACAAACAAGTTTCTAGTCCTTTTGACAATTGCGTTGGCGTCTTTTATAGTTACTTGGTAAACTCAACTGTTTTATCTGTGAGAATTGTTCGAACGTCATCGACCGTCATGTAAACCGTGTAAACAGTATTTATTTAATTCAATTATGGTATTTATTTGATTCAACGGACTGTAGATAAACTTTAAGGAACAGTTGAAGTATAGCCGTTCTTTTGAAAATTTGTAGTTTTCTAAAGTAGGAAACAATAAAGTGTATTACGAATTACAAGTAAACGCTCTCTGCTTGTCTCTTTTTATCACTACTGTTCTCTATGTTTGTGTCGAGGGTATTTTGTCATGTTCTTCCCTATGCGGAGTCAAATGTGAATTTAATGCTGAAGTCAATCAGCGTTACGAAGCATACGTATTGGTTTATAAACTAGAAGTCTCTTTTGGGGAGAAAACGTTCTGTAGTTTTGTTCTCTGTTGAGCTCAGTT
>JAHPZR010004581.1:25000-72500 GCA_019787425.1 Platygyra sinensis
CACCCGCACTATCTGTGTTATTTTTCTCTATAACTGAACGCAGTGTATTGATGGCCTTAGTCTTTCATTACTAAGATATGTTAGAAACGGTAACGATGCAAAGAACCCAGCAATTTTCAGCTTTTGTTTGTTACTGAAAGAACCCAGTTAAATGCAACGCATGCGCAGTTGCTCGAAAAATTGAGACCGATTGCTTTAGCAGAAACATACCGATTTCTAACGATCCAGTCGTTAGAATTTCAAGACATTTGACAGAATAATAGATCAGAGACCACGTGAATGATCTATCAAAAAAAAACCGAATTTTGACATAGGGAATTTTTAATAATACAGAAAACGATTAACGGCAAATTACGAAAATCGCCTATGTCAAAAGTTTATCGGAACCGTGTTGAAAGAAGGGATTTAATGTCAATTCTTAGTGTGCAAAATATGAAAACAATCTAACGACTGTATTTTTTTAAATAAACAAAAACCATTATTTAAGCATTGTCTTTAACCAGCCCCGTTGCCATGGCAACAGCACACACCCTAGTCAAATGCGAGAATAAATATTTCTGTGGTTGACCTTGACTCTTGCAAAAAATGGGCGCCAAAGCATAAATAGTTTAAAAGTTATGGTGACTTAGGCATAGGCACTTGAAAACTGTGTTCGGCCACTTTGATGCGCTGTGTTGCCATTTTGATGCGCTGACGCACAATTTATACTTCTGCGCATACTCAGGTCTTAAAAGTACATTAAAAATACATTAAATTAATTTATGTATTTGGTTCGGCTCATGTGAAGATCGGCGTCTGAATCAAAGCCGGTCCACAACCGTTATTCTCGGCTGAGCCAGACGTTAAGAACGGCTGAGCCGATCCGAATTATATCAGCCGTTTCGAATTGATTCAGACGCCGTACTTCACATGAACTTAATTCATTGAATTCGATTCGGCTCATGTGAAGTACGACGTCTGAACCGGGCCTAACTAATATGAAAAAAACTTGGGAGGGAATAAACAATGTGCTTGCCCGTAAATTGAAGAACACAAAATCTATTACTTCTATTAAAGTCCCTACTGATAATGATTCTGTTACCTGTGACCAAAGTACAATAGCCAACGTTTTAAATGACCATTTCGCTTCTGTTGGTCCTAAATAGGCCCTTTGCAGCTAAGCCATCACGTGACCTACTTTTCATAAAATTATGGGCTGCGACTTTAAGAATGCCAGAAATGGAAAAAGCGTGTCGAAAACATCAAAACGGCCAAGTTTGAAGTCCCTGGCATTAAAAAGTGAGATTTTATGGCGGTTTGAATTTTAAAAAAATTAACAAGATTTGTATGGAAAAAGTTGCTGGAGAGCAAGGCCTTGCTCTCCAGCAACTATTTCCATACAAATCTTCTAATTTTTTTTGAAATTCAAACCGCCATAAAATCTCATTCTTTAATGCTAGAGACCTCAAACTTTGCCACTTTGGTATTTTTGATATGCTCTTTCCATTTCTGGCATTCTTTAAGTTATAGCCCATAATACAAAAGATTTTTAGGAAAAATATGATCACGTGACCCCAGCTGCAAAGGGCCCATTAGCAAATAAGCTGCCAACCGTTCAGCGTAATTATTTTGATTTTATGAACAGAACTAACTCTCCCGTTTCGTCGTTTGCTTTCAACTTAGTTACCCCAGCTGAAGTGGAATTGGAAATTTCGCGCATACCAAATAACAAATCTCATGGTTTATACTCATGTCCTACCCAACTGTTGAAGTACTCGTCAAATGTTGTAAGCAGTATACTCGCGGAAATAATAAATCTTTCTGTTTCGTCTGGAACGTATCCAACTAAATTAAAAATGGCAAAAATTATTCCAATTTTTAAAGCTGAAGGTAACACCAATGCAAACAGTTATAGTCCTATTTCTTTGCTGTCCAACTTTAATAGGATCTTCGAAAAATTGGTCTACTCCAGAATGGAATCTTTTATCGAGCAAAATGATATACTCTCTCCATCTCAATATGGCTTCCGCAAAGCGCATTCAACTCAACACGTAATTCTTGACATTGTAAGTACCATACAGGAAAACATGGACAAGCGCTTGTTCTCATGTGGTGTATTTATTGACCTAAAAAAGCTTTTGACACAGTTGATCATAAATTCTTTTGCACAAATTAGAGCACTATGGTTTTCGTGGTGTTATAAATAAATGGTTCTCATCTTACTTGGATGGTCGAACTCAAACTACGCAAATTGGCTCTTATATATCTAACATGCAAAATACCATCTGTGGTGTACCGCAAGGGTCAGTCTTAGGCCCATTACTTTTCCTAATCTATATCAACGATATACAAGAATCCTCTGACAAACTCGTTCGGGTTCAGCAGACTTGCCGGCTTCGCTTGCAAATTTTCATTCAAGTAAAGTTTACAAACAGCGCGTATGCCATGTGACTTCCCACTTCTATTGTTTTGCCACATCAACTTACGGTCGTTTTGTAAAATTAAAAACCAATAAAAATTTAGCTATTAATAATTGCCAAGCATACAACCGTACCGAATTTAATAAAACAATTATCCCATAGTAGCCTGATACCTATTATTACATCAGTTATAGATGTATATTTGCTGGTATAACCATAACTTAGAACTCGCTAAATTCAGGCCCGTAACCAGGGGGGTGCACGGGGTGCGTTCGCACCTCCCCACAGGCCCCAAAGGTCCGCATTGTGATACTCATTATCCAGGTTAAGGAGTGCAGTCGGTTTTACCCAAACAACGGAAGTTTTAAACTTAACAAAATCAAAGAATGGAAAAAGCAGTAATGTATTCACTGGGAAACTAAAACCAGCCGCACTCTAGTAGCCCGAGCCATTCAGAACATTTCAATGAGCGCGCGGAGGTCCCAGCTTAATGAATAAATGAACGTGCGCACGCTTTGCACTGGAGTTTAGACGAGCGAGCCAATGACAAGTTAAGGGAGCGATCTAAACCGAAGTAAAGCAGTAGGCTTTTGCACATTATGGTTTTATTTCCTCACTAAAATGCTCCACCTTAATGCTCTATTTTTCCACTATAATGCTCAGTTTTCCGCCAGAAAAGTCACTAAAATGCTCGGTTAATGCTCATACTTTGGGGTTTTTAAATTTTCTTAATCTCAACGTTTCAACACAATTAACAGTTCAGAGCGCTTAACAAAAACTTATAAGTTAGTATAACAAGTTGACGACAACATCTGTAAAAGTTTCAACACACCATAAGCTAAGCCGATTCACTGTTATTCTGTTAATCCTTTGTCCACTTTCAATGATACTTATAATAAGTGAAGAGGTTAAGTTAAGCCTTCTTTTTCTATATCCTGTGGAAAAAAATATCATTACGTTCTAATTCACTTCGTTCAACGGAACGTAAATTATTTTGCAGTTTCAGCTCCCTGTAAAAGCAGAAACAAGAATACAACAGGTTGTAGGATGGATGCTCTAGCAGAGTAGAACGAGTTTATTCTCACAGATATCAAAACGTGCATTACAATTATAAAAATAAATCAACTAACAAACTAATCTCCTTAACATCCAATATAGGAAAAAGCGTAAACCTGAGAAAGTAACAACATAGACTTCTACTAAATTAAATATGCGCGAGAGGTGAAATTGAATTGATACAAGCTTAAAGGCCTAAGTATTTCGTAATTTCCAGACGTTTGTGAACATCTTCGTGAACATACATATCCTTAGCGGCATCTGTCTTCCAACGGCCGTGAAGTTTTAACAATCTATCTGAAATAGAGTTACCACTATGATGTACCACCGAAGTGATACCACCTGATCTTAGACTATGTAAACCATAAGACTTCGGATCGAGTCCTAACTCTTCTAAACAAGATTTGAACACTTCCATGACTTCCCTACACCTGGAATAAGATAACTTAGAACTGCGTAAGGAATACGAATTACTCTTTTTGTAATAAATTAAAGGTCTAAATAGGGGAAGATTTGAATCAAAACTAATACTAGCTGCCTTCATGTACTTCTTTAACAGATTTACAGGACAATATTTATTGTCAACGCCATTAATGTAAACAATGTTACCTTCGCGGTACACGTCAGTCTTGCTACGGGGGATGAAAATTGTCATATATGTGTCATAAAAATTTAAATGGTTAGGCAGGATGTTACACAATTCGTTGTATCGCAAGAAGCCTGCAAAACCTAAAGTACAAATGGTAGCAATGCTAAGATGTTTTAAGCTACTTTGCGGACCCGCAAAATTATCAATGATCAGTTTAATAATATCTGCCGAAATAGGTGTCTTCTTAGAAACTGGCTTACCACTAACTCGTTTAGCAGACTCTAGAATATTACGGCAGAAATTATTATCGAGAGGATTTCTGACTGGAACAAAAGTGTGCAACTACTTGACTGCAGAATAAACTAGAGTGAGAGACGCACTGGAATTAGAGTGTTGAAAGCATTGTGAGAGATATATTGCTATTGTCGCAGAATCAAAAGGTAATTGTACTTCAACACCGAATCTCTGACACCTACAAACGAACTTTCTAATTTCCAAAGTATACCTTTTAACAGTCGAGCTAGCTCTAGAGGTCAACAATTGCTTAATAACGACCTGTTTACGTTCCTTCAACTTATCCAGGACGTTCCTCCACGCAGGGCTACTTTCAATAATCTACAATGAAAACAAAGCCAAAACAAAAATTAACCATCCTCGCTCTATAAAGCATAAAACCCAGCCAGTGCCACATAATAAATCATAATCGTTTACAACCACTCATATCCCAAAACCAGGGTATGACTCGGCCAAGCCAGTGCCGTTGGCCCGCTTGAGTGCAACAGGCCAGTGCCATTACCCAACATACTCCCGTCGCAGGTTGATTGCCAAACCAGTGTCGGCTCGTTGGCCAGTGCCATAGAAATAAGCTCGTGAAAACAGTTCCGATCAACAACAACCTCAATACCAGTAAACACGTGTTCGGTGAAGACTAATGACGAGAAAAATTGAGCCTAATAGCCATTACTGATCCTTTATAACGTTTGGAGCCCAATAGAGCATTCACGTTTCGACCGTGTTCCAACGTACCGTTACCAGAAAAAACCCTACAATCCACAATAAAATTCGCATAAGTTCTACTGACAAGGGGCCAGAAACTAGACGAAGGCCAAAACGGTACAACTGGAGAACCAACCGCTTTCTGTTCAAACAGGTAATGGAGCGTATTCGAAACGAGACAGACGGGCGGGACGACCAAACAATTCTCGTCACTCAAGGATTGAACGAAAAAATCTATTCCCGCACACCCAGGAGTCCAGAATCTAGAAAAGAAACGAGATAGTTTAAAATTATAATGATTTGCGAAACAATCCATCGTGTGTGGACCCCACAATGTTTCGAGCTGAAGAAACAAGGAACGCGATATCTGCCAATCGTCAACGTCAATAAACCGACTAATGAAATCAGCTTTTGCAACTTCATTACGAGGAACCCATTGGATATCCAATGAAATCTTATACGCGAGGCAAATCTGGAAAATACGCAAAGCAAAGCATTGTAAATCGTACCTCATACTCCCAACCTCGACTATCTTCGCGGCAGCGCGATTATCAGTAAACCACTTCACACGAGAATTTTTCAGCTCACCACAAAACGATCTAAGTGCAAACTCAATAGCATACAATTCCCTCCACGTGGAACTTTTCATACGCTCATTCTCGGACCACATTGTATGGCATACATATTCGTGATTCAATGTCATGTGAGCACCACAACCAGTACTGCTGGCGTCAGAATAGACAAAACAGTTCGGGTGGTACCGCTGAAACAATATCTAACATTGCCCTGGATAATATTATCCTTCCAAAACTCCACCTCATTAATGCAATATTGATCTAACTTGAACAATGAATCCCAGTCTGGCGCGGCAGCAACCGACATGGAGCAGTGTCTGGTCATGATTCTACTGACGTTTCCAACAACAGGACCGGTAGAAATTATTTTGCCTGTGAAAGATGCCAACTGTCTCGCAGACAAGACGTAGTAATTGTTCGTGATGTTTCGGATGTGATCAAAAATTTTGTTCAGCCTACGCTCCGTAATAGATAGCGTACCATTAAGAGAATTCCAACAGAATCCTAACCAAACGATGCTTTGAACAGGCTCCCAGATAGATTTCTCAGCATTAGCTACAAAGCCAACTCTTCTTAAATCTTCTCTAATCCTAGAGGACAACGTTTTGCAAACCCGATAATCATTTTCGATAACCAAGCCATCATCCAAACAAATAGCTATTTTAACCCCCTGCAAACGCCAATACTTCTCCAAAGGACGAACGCATTTAGTGAAAACGTAAGGCGCCGTAGATAAACCAAAAGGCAAAACCGAAAAAACAAAATACTGACAATCTTGCGCCCGGTGGAAAGTCCATGAAAAACCCAAAAATGTCTGGTATTCGGACGCTATTTCTATGTGGTGATAACCACTCTTCAAATCAAACGAAAACATGTAGGCATCTTTCTCGAAATAGCTTAGCGCAACCCTCCAATCTTCATACTTAAAACGATACTTTCTAAGGCATTTATTCACGTGTCTTAAGTCTAGGATCAGCCTTTTCTTCCCGCTAGGCTGAACTGATACAGATAAAGGATTGACGACAAAAGGCGCATCAGCGACCTGAATAACGCGGCCTGAACTAAGCAACTCCAGCAAGGCTTCGTCTACAAAAGAACTATGGTCCCTAGCAGACCTATTATTAGGTAATATCACAGACTCCGGGAAATTAACAAAAGGTAATCTATAACCGTTTCGAATAATACTAAGAACAAAATCCGGGGCACCTATGGATTGATAAAAACTAACGTTCTCCCTTAGTTTTCCTTTAACATTAACAATCTTGTCGCTGGAACCAAATTCATAGCATTCCTTTACCTCAACCAATCTATCTACGAACAAATCGTTGTCCTGATTGTCACTTAGAAGAACTTGCTGACGCTCCCTGTCCTCCTTCTCCTCCCCTAATATAGAACGATCCTGACGGATGAGGGCCATAGCCGCCGGAGTATGGACCGCTGAAACTGCAGTTCCGGGCCCAGTGCCCTGTCCTGGCGCACTTAAAGCATCTGCTTGACGACTGAGCAAACCCTGCACGGCCTAACAAAACATCAAAACAAAACAAAATTGTAAGGTTGTATTCATTCATTCATAGAGGGGGGCGGGTGGGGGTCAAACGGTGAAGCAACTCGTACTACTTGCGAGAGAGAGAAAGAACATTCTGTGCAATACTGAATATATAGCATACAGGCATAATGAAGGATTCACAAGGGACACGCCTTAAGCGTGTGTATCCGAGAGGTGACGCAAGATAATAAAAGACACCAAATACCTTCGTACCAAGAGAAAATACATATTCTCCGGGAAAATGCCACTAGAATGCTCAAATAATGCTCAATGCTTTTGTCTCACTAAAATGCTCGAAAAATGCTAGCATAATGTACAAAAGTCAGTCAGCTAAAGCTTCTAAGGAATGCGATGACGTTCTCTTTCCAAATATATATATATGCGCTCCTCGAGATATTCGCCAAAACCCCTGCAACCAGCTATGAATGTGAAAGAAGTGCGACTTCTTTAAGGCGGCTGCATACATATCACAAGCATGCATGGGCCAGGAAAGGCTGTCGTCCCTCGTACTAATGGCCATACATTATCAAGTCAACTGTTTTGGATGAGGTGGTAAGTCTGTTTGCCACCAAACACCAACGGAGGTTGAAGCTCGGAACTATTCTGAGGGATTAGTTCCGCAGTATTTTGATGTCTCATTTTACATCTTAAAATTGGCCCTTTATAACTTAACAGTTGTATTCGACGTATGTAATATTCAGCTCCTACCGTGTACTTTGTAAATTGCAACGGCGTTGCAATTTCTCATGAATTGCTACTTTCCTAAATAAACGGGCCAGACGATGAAAAATACATTTCGGTAGTTTGGTCCACTTTGGCCTCGTTAGCACCCCCCCGGATAAAATCCTGGTTACGGGCCTGCGCTTGAGAGAGATATTTAGTAAAGTGGATATTAGCCCATACCTCTATCGCATTGGTGAAAAGTGACATTATAAGGCTGTCAAACAGCAGTGTAAGCACTTGTAGTGAATAGCCCTAGTCTTTAAAAACTCTAAGAAAAAGGTAGCTTTCCTGTTTTTGCGATAAAATTTAGGTCTAGAACGCCAGTCAGAAATATATAGCAATTAAGAAGATATGTATACTGATTTTGAAAAATTGATATCACTATAAAATTCCATGTACTTTTAACCATATCCCCCCTTCCCCTAAATAAACTTGAAAACTGATATATATATCTGTCTGGATTCATAAAAACGATGCTGCGGAATTAATATCGCGCCCTAAGCGGGCGGTTTTTTTTTTCTCGACAAAGGTGACGATATAAAAATTAAAAGGAAAGTCAGTTCATTTTTCTTTCTTTTACCCGTTGATCTTCTTTTCATTGCCCTTCTTTCTCTATTTTTTTTGTCCCTTTACATGGCTTGGAAGCGGCCTAAAAGTTTAGCGAAATCATACAGAAATAAGGGTGATAGGGGTGCAAATCTTTTAGCATCGTTTTTACAAATAACACCTGACTTGAGGATAGCAATATATAGCCTCGTAGCTCAGTCGGTAGAGCACCGGTAGATCTGTTCCGGAGGTCGTGGGTTCAAACCCCACTGGGGCCAAATTTTTTTTGGTACGTGAGGACTCCCAAATTTCCTTTAAAAGGGTAGTAACCCAGGGGGATTTGGTGTATCGGCAGTATTGCCTACTACCAGCACCTTAACAATTAATTTAAATAGCATTATTTCCATATCACGGGTGCTACGCGGTTCATCTACGATATATTCCTTTCCAAAGTAGCCTAGTTCAGCTGTTCAAACTCCAAGCAATGACGTCACGAACTGTTTGTTCTTTTCCAGGTGGAAAGCTACCTTATATCACAATTAGTTTATGGTGTATTGTTTTCCATTAGGAAAATTAAAACACCAGTAAAGTAGAGACTAAGGCTTGCAGAGAGTTTTGAAATAAGAAGAAAAATTTCCCACGGTAATCCCGCCTTAATGTCATGATCAGTGTCCAGTAGAAAAAAGCACGCAAATTATTCTCGAAAGTGTTCTGGATGACATCAGTTGCTATGGCATGGGTCTAACTTCTTTATAGTGTTGTTTTAAACTAATTAAAATAGCTTTCCCTCTTGTGCCTCGGTATTTGTATTCATTAGGAGTTTAAAATTCAATGATCATATGGCTTATCTATTTAAAACATGACTTCACTGACAGTGTATATTTAAGCTTCTACAGACATTAAAAGCGATGCCAATCTTGAATAAATAATAATCCATTTCACAGCAAGGCGATCATAACAAAAAACAATGAATATTCGAAACAGAAGCATCAGTGTAATTTTCATGTAACATACGGTAGAAATTATAACTAAGAGAAAGGACCTTGAATGTATAGCTGAAGTTAAACTCCCGTGCGTGCTGAAAAACCAATAAAATATTGTCAGCGTAAAAGTGGTGAATAGGGACAAACGGCAAGGACGTGGGTTTGACATAAATTATAAGTTTTATTTATTAAACGGGAGTCGGAATGTCGCTGTAAGCTCTTAAGGATATAACAGGCAAAACAAGCGATCAATTGCAATCGAAACTCATCAGTTCTGAACAGTAAGAGCTTGGAAACCGTAACAAACCGCTAGAATTAATCAAGTGCTCATAATATAACATTTATTTGCATCTTGCTGTCAAAAATTCGTAGCTGATTACACAGACTAGACGATTTCCCTTTTACAGAAGGGAAACTGTTAGTCGCCGACAACGTAAAATTTACGCATTTAGTTGTCGACAACCTGCCCCCCACACTGAGAGACTATGTTTTTGGTCGTCGGTCACATGTAGTTGTCGACAACAAATTGTTGTCAAAAGCTAATCGTCTGGTCTCATGTGGAGGCCCTAAAACATGGCTCATAATCATGGATAAAATTTAGTTCCGCTTTCAGGAGCTTGCCAGTAACCAAAGAAATAGCAAACTCTTTTCAACGATAAGTGTACCCCAATTGCCAACTCTTGCTCGCCTCCGTGAAGACCTCTCCCACTGCAGACGCCAAGTGCTGCCGTGTGGAATCAATAGACAATAAAGAAGTAATTAAAAAAAGACCATTAGGCATCAATTTGCAAACAAGAAAAGATGTTGAACTGTGATATTTATAAATGTTTTCCTTGCTACCGTTCCTCCTTTCTAATGTCTTTTAACTTCATGTCTTTTAAAGCACAGTGTGCCATATGATATTGAATTGGTTGTTTACTGGCGTGCCAGTTATAAACGTTTTTGTTTATTTACGTTCAATATGCAATGTCATGTGCCAATGGAAATTTTATGGCAGCAAAACACCATCCCTTGCAAAATCAATAATTACTCAGAGCGAAGACCTGTTGTTAGCACTGAGCAATTTGCACCTGAGCGAAAGGAGAGTGGAAAGCTTCTCTAATATATCTATATACAACGCTATGATTCCTTGAACTGGAAAATGGAGCCAAACATGAGAAACTTGTCGTCCAGCGAAGAAAACGTACAGAAAACTTTTGAAATGCAAGTTTGTGTGTCATCCTGGAATGAAATACACGCCATGAGATTTCTTGTTGCCTTGAATATATTGTTATCACTCTCTTCATCTGTAGGGAATACCATAATCCTTGTTGCTCTTAAAAAAGAGACGACCCTTCACGCACCATCAAAACTATTGTATATTTGCCTGGTGAGCACAGATCTGTGTGTTGGTTTTTTTCTTCAACCTCTCAACGTTGTTCATCTGATATCTGCAATGCAAGGGCATCAAGAACTGTGTAGTAGGATGTTGGTTGCAAATTATCTAGTAGGCGTTGTTCTATTTGGGATATCTCTGTCGACGTTAACAGGAATAAGCGTTGATCGTCTTCTGGCACTGCTGCTAAAACTTAGATACAGACAAGTTGTGACTCTGAAGCGAAGCAGATTAGCTGTCACCTTGATGTGGCTTGTGAACATCTTCGTAGCCACGATGTATTTCTGGGTACATTTCATTTTCCTTTGGTATGGGTATCTTTTGATAGCAGTATGTTTTGTGATAACGACTTTCTCCTACACAAAAATTTATGCAACCCTTCGCCGCCATCAAACATCAGTGGAAAACCGTGCGTTCCAGCGTGGACAGTCAGCAGGAGAACTTCATATGAACATAACACGATACAGAAAGACGCTGTCCGCTGCTCTGTGGGTACAGTTGACACTGGTGGCGTGCTTCCTTCCGTATGCTGTAGTTACAGCCTTAATGGGCAGCTATGGATTGTCGCCGTCTATAATTTTTGCTGGGAGAGCTGCATCGACTCTGGTCTATTTGAATTCGACTCTGAATCCGTTTCTCTACTGCTGGAAGATCAGAGAAGTAAGGCAAGTTGTGAAGGGTACGGTCGGACGGCTGTGTTTCAGTTCTAGGGTCCAAGCGTTTGCCAGCAACACATGCACAACGGAGAGCACATGCTAAAGACACTTTCACTCAACAGATTGCAGTGGTAATGAAATGATTGAAGTTCAACCCGCGCTCATCTCAGCGCTGAAATACATGAGGAATTTTAAACTGAAATTCAGGGTCCTTAGCCCTAGAAAACGGTACGATGCAACGAATTTCGGTTCTTTGTTATCTCTAACGAAATTTTTACGCGGTTTGAAACCCTTGGGGGGTGGGGGGATACTCCCAGAAAAATTGGGTAGGGATGTGCGGCCCATTTTTTAAAACCCTTACGCTATTTATGACTGAAATCTGCGATATTCCCTACACTATTTATGACCTGACCAAAAATTCGAAACCCTATTTATGACCTCAACCTTACATCAAAATCCTGTTTCGGACTTGCATTCTAATTGGATCCCTAGTTCAGACCAATGTTAAATTACCGTAAACACAATTTATGAAGGGCGTTTGCTGATTTTCTTTTCAATAATGATGAGAAAGTGGCTTCTAGGTTTAAGAACAAACCCATATCAGGGTTAGAGTACAAAAACTATACCGTATTAGCGAACTTAGCGAAAATCGATACCCTATTTATGACCAAAACGGCCGCGAAAAACCATACCCTTTGGGGCCGCACATACCTATATAGCCCAAATGGGGGAGTACCCTCCCCCCCGGGGTTTCCAACTGCTTTGAAGAAAGAAATATCGCAATGAAAATAAACCGGTGACATTTTGCCATAGCTTATTCGACACATTGCTGCTTTCGTCAACATTTATTACCGATCCCAAACGGCAGTAACTCTAGCCTACAGACTGGCCGCGTGTGTTAGAGGAATTAGACAAAGCGTTATGCATGTTCCAGTTTTAATTCGGTAGACTCTGATGTTCTTCATCTCGTCGTAATTGGTTTACGAAGGTCTAAAGCAGTGAGGATAGAGATTAAAATGGAGATAGAGATCGTAGAGAGACGCTTTAGAGAATTTATGTATGTTTACAACCCGGGGGGGGGGGGGGTGTACTCCCTTATTTGAGCTATACGGGGACGTTCCGCTGAATAGGGTATGGTTTTTTGGCCTCGCTGTCCTAAACAGGGTATACAATTTGACTTGCCTCTGTCATAAACGGGTTAAAAACCTGTACTAAACAGGGTATGGTATTACGAGCCGAGAGACTTTAACACAGACTGCGAGGAGTCTGTTTCTTTTCTTAGCCTGCAACCCGGAGCCTGCGAGAAGTTGAAAGAGCATGCGATCGAGCGGCGGACAAGCGACGCGTTTCTTTTCCTGATTTGCATAATGCCGACTGAGTAAAGCGACTGTTAACTGAACATTATAATGTCATCAATCAACATTAGATCATTTTCTGGACAAGAATGCCAATATTGTTGGTATCTTTTAATGTAAAATATTTTTTCCACTTAGCAGTATTATAACACAAGCGCATTTACAGAACGGATCGTAGCGGTAGGTCTAGTTTCTCTGTCTTCGATAACGTGATGGATTCCGCTGGCTTATATATTGTTTAGGGATATTTTTCTCAAAAATGTAAGTTCCACTTATTCATTATACAGTAATTGAAGAAATCATTCCTCTTGATTTGCTATTTTAAAAAATCACCTTTCTATAGATAAAATGACGACATTTTGCTACACTAACTAATTTAGAGCTTAATGCTTGATGGCTTTTTGTTTAGTTCAAGTGTAGAGACGCAACAACTCAGCTGAAAACTGGGTTTTAGACGCATCCAGCATGATTTCTCTGATTTGTATGACTTATTAAACAGTTTAAATTCCTGTTAAACCAGTGAGTATGCATTTTGCCACTTGTCCTAAACAGGGTCTTGAAATGGAGGCTGTTGTCCCACACAGGGTAGGGTTTTTAGCGTAATTTTGTCCTAAATAGGGCCAGGATTTCAAACCCTCGGCGGCACCCCTATACCCAAACATGGGTTAAGTACACCCCCCCGGGGGGTTTACCATGACAAAGAACCCGTTCTATAGCAAGAATAAGTCGTATTGTTATTGGTGTGCTTATAATTAAATAATAGTCCCGATTACGGAAGGTTCGCTTCAGTTGTAAAACGTCTCAGGATTTTAAACTGATAGCTGAGCCTAGAGGTTCATAAAATTATATGATAGCTCTTGATGATAGCTAAGAAATAAATGACTAAAATGGTTGCTGAGAAATGGTCATTAATCAGAACCTTCTAATCGAGTCTGAAGCGACCTTACAGAGTCACGAACTGCTCGTTCTCGTCCACCACCTAAAAATGCCTGCTCTGAATTATCCGTGATTTGTTATGGAAATAGGACTGACTGGAATCCAATTCAGTCTGTATTCATACGATAAATAACAAAATCAGACGGCCATGCAGCTGGAGTCCGATTAGTTTATCATGAGTATGATTACGGCCCGAGTTGGACGACTAATAGTCCAGTCCCTGAACTCTCCTTTCTTCCCGCCCCCTATAGGGGCTGAGCCCGGGTTTAGCCCCTATAGGGAGCGGGAAGAAAGGAGAGTTCAGGGTCTGGACTACACGACCAATTAATCATAAAAATTACAATTTCCGCCGAGAAAAGAGGAAGAGCCAAATTATAAAAGGAAGGGAACTTTTGCGTTCAAAGACTGACAAAGGAAGCGTAAATTGTTTAATGTCGCTCTGAAATTTAAGCTACAACTTTGAATGTGATTGGTTGATTTAAAATACTACTTTGAATGTGATTGGCTTATTTAACTGTCCGATAACAACTTGTGAATTAGTAGAAAATAAGAGTTTTTTAAAACCAATCGACAACTGAGGAATTTGTAATTTTTATCGCTAGACTCGGCATAACGCGCTTCATTCTAAAGTGACCGACGGTAAGAAGAAATTCTACAACGCAAGAAATAACATCAATTGAACATAAAAATTAAACTTTGTTTTCCTATTTACGTGTCATTGTCAGAGAAAACCGGGCAGAGCCAAAAGATTGAGGTCGGCCGTTTACCTTCATCTTTTCACAGAATAAAAGCTACCCGAAAAGATAAACAACCATGATATTTGCCGAGGTAGGCGTTCGTTTTTCTTCGAGATATTACCTCATCATGATTTTGGCCTCTCAAGCGGTCTAAAATGGCCGAAATTTCGGCCAACTTTAGGTGAGCCGAAAAGATACTTCGTACATATTCCAGAAACTCTTATTTTCGTGCGATAATATTTGGCCCCTTATTAGTTGACTGAGATATATTTGGATTTTTTCACTTTAATTCTACGGTTTTCACGAGGTGCCAAATATCATCGCCGAATCGTTAAGGAGCGTGACCTAAATTTTAGCCATTTTCAGCGAGTCATTTTTCAAAAGTGCGGCAGCTTATTTCCGCAAAAAGACGATTTTCTGATAGTCTTTTACACTGATATTAATATCCAGTTTAGTTAAAATTGGTATCTACAAGCAAATTGGAGTAATTGGTCTCGCAAAGTCCAAAAAAATTCATTGGTCAGACATATTTCCCGCCAAATTTTTAGCGAAGAATATCACCTTATTCTGACTTTCTGCGCTTGTTATCCATGATTTGCTGAAAAATAGTTAGCTGGACTGCAAAATAGAATGTTTAAGCTGTGACATCGGGATTAACTTATGGAAACATTTCAAACTCGCCAAATTCTTGCCATTATCAAGACTGAATATTCCCGCGAAAATTCTATTTTTAACGTCACGCTGCAAAAACAAACTGGATCCTCAGTTCGCTGCCTATTTTTGTTTTTATGTAGAGCAAACTGCAAGTTAACAGTGAGCGAAGCTTCACCCGAAACTTAATTTTGGGACTACTGCAAACTTCTTTTTTACATCGATTTCTCGTTTTCGGAAGGCGTGACGCGTTACAGATTAAAAAGTTAGACGACTGGGCCGCAATTTCGATCTCACTTGAAGGTTTCTCCATGGTTTTGAAAACATTAACTGTTCTTTCGGATTAGAAAAATCGCCTAGCAGTGCGTCAAAGTTGGATAAGAAAGTCAGGAATTCGGAATTTTTAAATAAGTTTAAAGCTAAAATCCGAAAATTAGACTCCTTGGGATGATGGAAGATAATTATATAAGCATCCTAAAGAGCGGTAATTATGGAATTGAGGATTTTACACATGGATTGAAAATAGTGGTTTGGGAGGGGATTAGTCTTCAACCTTTGGTTTTGAGGAAGCTATAGCTAGCATGGATTTATGGGATACCGATATGTTAAGATATTTTTTAGGAACTAGTTTTAAAATACAGCATATTTTAACGGTTATTACTAAAAAATTAATATTTTGGATCAGATTAACATATATCTTCTTAACGTTTAATTCACTAGTAGTTAGGTGTCCCCAATTAGTTTACGTATATGTAAGCTAGATCTACCTGACATATTAATAAAGTTGTTAATTGATTATTGATTGATTGATCGATTGGTTGGTGGTGGGTCAGTTTTTCTTCAGTTATTAGCAAGCAAACGAGATAGTGGAGGAAAGACGTCAGAAGTGGTGTCTATTTAGTGCAGCTGAATTTAAATTATGAGGAAACATAGGATACGACGTAACTTACGAATGAATCATAGAAGACAGACCACTGGGATAATACGTGTTATCATTGCTAAGTCAGGATTTTCAGCCGGAGGGGGGTACTTCCTATAATGGCCTATACGGGGAGGCTCCGCCCGAAAGGGGTAGCTTTTTCACGCTTCAGGTATATAAAAGGGTGTGGATTTCACAAGTTGAGGTATACAAAAGGGTAGGGAAATTGGTCATTTAGGTGTTTAAAAAGACCTTTAATTATAATATTTCGAACAGATACCCCTTATGGCTGTATTACTTTATTTATTAAGCGCTACATAAAAATGAGAACAAGACTTCGTAAAGTAGGAAAAGCGTACCTTTTTGCAATAAAAGGTATATAAGCATTTATCCATTCACTGAAACCTGAAGAACGCTGGTGTTGGCCAGCCGAAATATTGTAACAACGCCTATGTTCACGTTGTCTTGACCAACCTTTGCAGTATATTTTCTATTTTTAAAGTTTTTTGGTCTGGTCACGATCTATTTTGAGCCAACGTAGAGCAAGTTTTCATCGTACACGGTTTTTGCAGTGGTTTAATCTTAAAAAGTTATATAAAAGGGGTACCTTTTCTGCCAAAATGGTATATAAAAGGGTAAGAGGTTGGACCTCGGGGCGGAGCCCCCCCGTATTAAACTTTGTTAAGGTCCCCCCCCCCGGGTTTCCAGCGAAGATCTTGCTTGCGTTCAGTTTTGTCGTTTATATGATCGTCGCAGGTTTGTACACCGACGGTCTTATATTCCCCTCTGAAACTTTACTTTCAACAAAAGTAATTTCTTGTTGCTCCTGTCAATATTCACCACAAAACCACTTTAATGCAATGAAATTACACCAAAATAGTGTTGATAATTTCTTGTTTATTTTACTGCTACTATTGACAACTGTTTAAAAGCTCATAAAGAACGAGATTGCATGTTTGTGATCCACGAACGTAAACTTGGATTACATTTTCCACGGATCGTACTGAAATCCTTGGTTGTGAGATGCTTCCCCGATATGAAAAAAAAATTCTTGTGGAGAGAAATTAATTTTCATTAACCCTGCCAAACTGTAGTTGAATCCATTTTAAGATAAATGGGATGGATGGCAGCTCAAGGATATCTACAGAAACAAGATGGATCAGCTGATTTGATTGTCAGCAATAAAACGAAACAATGAAATGGATTTGAAGTATATATGAAATAATTCATATTTGTACTGCGGTTGTAGATGAATGTGAAGAGTGATCATCGCAGTAAATTTTCCAATTTAACTGAAATTTACTGCGATGATCACTGTTCACATTCATCTACAGCCGCAGTACAAATATGAATTATTTCATATATACTTCACATCACTTCACTGCACGGGAAAATATGAACTCAATAAATTGACCTTGCTCCCAATGTATGGCTTCATAGCTCAACTGGTAGAGCATCGCACCGGTATCGCGGAGGTCATGGATTCGAATCCCGTTGAAGCCCTGATTTTTTTCAGGCTTCTTCTTTCCAACTGCTTAAATTGGAAAATTTACTGCGATGATCACTCGTCACATTCATCTACAACCGCAGTACAAATATGAATTATTTCATATATACTTCACATCACTTCACTGCACGGGAAAATATGAACTCAATAAATTGACCTTGCTCCCAATGTATGGCTTCATAGCTCAGTTGGTAGAGCATCGCACCGGTATCGCGGAGGTCATGGATTCGAATCCCGTTGAAGCCCTGATTTGTTTCAGGCTTCATCTTTCCTATTGCTTAAATTGGAAAATTTACTGCGATGATCACTCTTCACATTAATGAAATGGATTGTTAAAAAAGAAACGATCTTTGTTCAGGCGGTTGTGTTGTTATTATCCTTTCTACCTCATTTAAGGGGGGTGTAGAGGTCGAACTATGATATGCCGGAAAGAAGTACCATTACCATCCTCTACACTTTCCCCCCCCCCCCATCTCACCACCACCCACACTCTTTTTGCAAGGGGGTGGAAGAAAAATGTGTTGTCCTAGACGACATTCAACTCCATTTAGTTTTCTCACCATTAATTAACCTTAAATTTTTTTTTTTTTGCTGCCGCTGATGCTGGTGCTGTTTTGAGGTGTTCTTTGCAGCAAAATAAGGAAAAATAAGTACGGAATACTATTTGTGGTTTTTAAGAAGAAAAAAACTGTCTTGACAAGGTTTGTATTGACAGATGACTCCCATGGACCTGTAACGTGATATCTATTAAAAAAAGCACACAAAACACAACATTCAACGAAGGAAAATCGTAGATATATGCAGCGCTACGATCAAGTTGATTGAAGCTTAGGGCTCTTTAAGACTTCGATAAGTAAACACAACTTATAACATCTCGTCTGGCAAAATTTCGGTAAAATAGGATAATTTGATTCCAGGGTGGGTTACTTTCAAATATGTAGTTTTCTTACCCTTAATTACGCACATCCCTACTGGTAAACACTGCCAAATTTGCTCAAAAGCAACAAGCTCAATCTAGATGTTCTTAGAGTCAAATTGTACCTCTTTTGAAAGCCCAATTCCTCAGAATAATAAAGCATACTTGATCAGCTTGAAAAGCTCTAAAATGAAAAAGCACATGTTAAGTCATCATTCCGGCGCCGGCGCACGATAATTAAAAGAAAAAAAGAGTTAAAGTTTAAATAGGGTGGGTTTTATTTCTGACATTTACATGTAACTACCCAGACCTCAGACCCGTAAACTTGAGACCCTCTGGATGTATCAAAAGCTCACACTCGAAAAACTCACTTTCTGCATGTCAGGAAAACTCAGGACGCGAAAATTACGACAAGGAGTGCTGTTTACTGTTCGTCGATACACTGTCATAGGCAGAATTTCCAGAGAGAGGGAGAAAAACATCCCGAGGTGATAAGCCTGCAGCACAGGCGTAATTTTTTTGCGTATTTAGACGAACAGAGACGAAAATACGCCAAAAATATTACGCCTGTTCCGTAGCCTAAAGGTGATAGATTCCTCTGCTCAGATCACGGAAATAATACCCAGCATTCGAATGATTGTTTGGTTGCTTTATCAGTATAAATCAAATTCATCAAATTTATTGTATGGTTAGTAGCCATTTGAGCCAAGTTTAGTTACAATGGCGCGAGGTGCCTTGCGTGACGTTTCGGATATTTCTTTTTTTCGTGGATCCTCAGTGCTTCGATTCTGCTAAATTCAGAAGAGATTTCCGGGTCTGAGTTCTCGTGACACCTTAACAGCCTTTGAATCAGCAAAACACTCTCTCAAGCTTCATAGCAAGTGGTCGCAGGTCAATCGTGCGCGGGCTAATAAAGGAAGGAAATGAAACAAAAAAACCAGAGGGTGTACAAACCTGCGACGATACAAACGACAACAGTGAACGTAAGGAAGATCGTGACCCAGCAAAGATTACACGTATTGAGATGTTTATATAAGTGGTGTGTCCTTTATGATCATTTCGTTGGCCGGATATAGCAGGGAAGTTTCGTCGTTACCTATGTTTTCTCATTGTTTACATCCAACTACACCATACAAATTAGACACCACCTCTGACGTCTGTCCTCCACTCTCTCGTTTCCATGCTAATAATTGAAAAAAAATGACCCAGCACCCGCACTGCTAGGCGACTTTTCAGATCCGAAAAAATAGTTAATGTTTTCAAAACCATGGAGAAACCTTCAAGTGAGATCGAAATTGCGGCCCAGTCGTCTAACCTTTTAATCTGTAACGCGTCACGCCTTCCGAAAACGAGAAATCGATGTAAAAAAGAAGTTTGCAGTAGTCCCAAAATTAAATTTCGGGTAAAGCTTCGCTCACTATTAACTTGCAGTTTGTTCTACATAAAAACAAAAAAAAAAGGCAGCGAACAAAGGATCCAGTTTGTTTTTGCAGCTAGCGTGACGTTAAAAATAGAATTTTCGCGGGAATATTCAGTCTTGATAATGGCAAGAATTTGGCGAGTTTGAAATGTTTGCATAAGTTAATCCCGATGTCACAGCTTAAATATTCTATTTTGCAGTCCAGCTAACTATTTTTCAGCAAATCATGGATAACAAGCGCAGAAAGTCAGAATAAGGTGATATTCTTCGCTAAAAATTTGGCGGGAAATATGTCTGACCAATGAATTTTTTTGGACTTTGCGAGACCAATTACTCCAATTTGCTTGTAGATACCAATTTTAACTAAACTGGATATTGATATCAGTGTAAAAGACTATCAGAAAATAATCTTTTTGCGGAAATAAACTGCCGCACTTTTGAAAAATGACTAGCTGAAAATGGCTAAAATTTAGGTCCCGCTCCTTAACGATTCGGCGATGATATTTGGCACTTCGTGAAAACCGTAGAATTAAAGTGACAAAAATCCAAATATATCTCAGTCAACTAATAAGGGGCCAAATATTATCGCACGAAAATAAGAGTTTCTGGAATATGTACGAAGTATCTTTTCGGCTTACCTAAAGCTGCTCGAAATTTCGGCCATTTTAGACCGCTTGAGAGGCCAAAATCATGATGAGGTGATGTCTCGAAGAAAAACGAACGCCTTCCTCGGCAAATATCATGGTTGTTAATCTTTTCGGATAGCTTTTATACCGTGAAAAGATGAAGGTAAACGGCCGACCTCAATCTTTTGGTTCTGCCCGGTTTTCTCTGACAATGACACTTAATATCGAAACGTATAAACTGTAAGAAAATGCTTTGTCAGTTTAGTTGTTAAAGTGCCACTGCGACGAAATTTTTCGAATTCCTTGTTTTTGCATTTTCTGAATCTTTAAGTGGTACTTACTCACCTGTCCAAGCCGTTTTGTCCAACAAGCGCGGGAAGATGGTTTTTTTGACGGTTTTTTCCGAGAATTTTTCGTCCGCCATTATCAAATCATGTTCCTGCAACCCCATAAGGCCTTGCTGCTTTGTGACGTCATACTCCTAACCAACTTGGCTCACATGGCGAATTTTGTTATAACATCTCTATGTAGTTTGCAGTTAACTGGCTTCGCAACGTGAATCTAGCGCTCTATTCGAATCGAATCGATGTGTAGTACACGGATGCAGCAATAGATCAGATATGAATGCAGGTATTTCCGCTCATTTAAGTCCTACGATTAAAAATTGAGCGAGATAAGTGGTTGAGATTCGTGCACACTCACCGCGCGAACTTCAACCCAAGCGGAAAGTTTGTGGCGGGTGTCAGTCCATTTCGCAGAGGAATGTTTTTCAAAAGCGTTTTATATAGAAGGTTGTCGTTGTCGGCTTATTCTTGGCTCAATTCCTACAATATGGAAGATCGAGCCAGGGAAACAAACGACAACACCGCAAGGTAAGCCTTGTTTAATTTTATCTAAGCTTCAGTATTGTGTCAGCCGTGAAGTTTTTTCAGTTTTTCGTAGAAGTATCCCATATGTTAAGTCCCAGACATCTCTGCGATTTGTAAATATATCTTCAAGTAACTCATCAATTTTAGTATTGTTCATATCGTCGCGCTATTGTATTTTAGTTTTTTATACCTTCTGTTTATTCCAGTCATGTGGCACACTCGTAAGATTCTGGTTTACCGAAGAGCCTTTCAATGGTTTCCAAAATTTTCAATTCAACCGGAATAATTTACTGTTTTTTTCCTCAAACATAGGTTTCTATATCTACTTTCCGTAGAGATCATAAATGAACTGTAACATTTCTCACAGTCACCAGAAGTTTCATCCCCAGAAGCTGGCCACTCGGTAATTTAATGGGTTTTTAGATGTAGGCGCCCTTCACGTTATGTAATCTGGTAATTACTGTTCTTTTCGCTGGATAGAGACAATATTGTGAGCGAAACTCGTTTTCGTTAGAGCGTTTTGCTGTGTACATTTCCGTTGACCTAAAATAAACTCAAAGGTCCCACAGTTTTGTACCCATTGCGAAATCTGTTTGAATAAAATGGCAGTTTAAACTCAGTTTCCTAAGCGTCAGTTTCCTGTTCCTCACCTTGTGCACCTTGATAATTATGCTGGACAAATGCGTAATTTTACAGGTAATGTGGATTGTTGGGATTTTTAGGGAGGCAAGGTTAAGCCATTTTATCATGCAACAACAATGAGGGAGGGGAGGGGTGTCTAGCTTAAGAAAATGCAGTTTTAATCGAAACTATACACCTAATTGCAACATTCAAGAAATGAGGGGTGACAGAATCTTTAAAATAATTCCTCACTGTGTTACCTATAGAGCTTTAAAAATTCCATGACTTGCCAGGCCTGGAAAAAGAAGATTTATAATTCCAGGACTTCCCATGTTTCCATTACCCATGCAAACCCTGATCAGTGTTGCTTAATCCTTATTTCCCTTTATTTTTCTCTTTAAATTCATCCAGGCCTTGTTGATATTGCAATTTGACGTATTTTTAACAGAAGGACTAAACAGAAAACAGAGAATACTGTGACATTCTCTCATTTTTATCAATGAGTTGGATATTTCAGAATACAATCAGTCACACAGTCAGTGTTAACGTCATTGAGGTGCTGTGGTGTACTGAGGAGACCCTGAGTAGCATGCAGTACACTCCCCAAGGAATACATTTAATTTCTGGTGCTTTAGCCAGTTGGAAGTTCTGACAGGATTTGTTCATTACTAGTCTATAAAAGCCAATTTCATTGCTGATCTTTAAGGAAGAATATTACTACATGCAGCTGTAAGCAAGCACACCCTACATATTTTTGGCTGTTTAGGGTCTAAAATTAACTTTTTTGACTTTGGCTACAGCTTTCAACTTAATGAAACCTTTCCATCACAAGCTAGTGATGTGCAGTCGCCAACAGTTTTCCTCTTTATGGTAATGGAGTCAAGATGAAAAGTCTGCTATAGGCAAAAGCAGTCTGAATTTTCTGTCAGTGTAATTGCTTTGGCCAAAATTAACATTAATTTGGGAATGAGATATATATATGACAGTGTCATAGTCCTGAAAATAGTTATCCCCCCATTAATGGCCAGTTGAAAATTCTCATCATCAATGTGAACTTTTAGCAGCACTGGCAGCTAGGAAGGGGTGATTTCAGACTCTGCTGTTGCCCCTCTAAAATTCCAAATTTGGGGGGTTTCCCACTGTCTCAGGTGTCTGTGGTGTTGCCTTCAGCAAACAATGTGGTCAATGTGGTAAACCCTTTAATTTTTCTTTCGTTTTAAGCCCTATTGCTGCAGTAGCCAAAACCCTACTACTCAGACACACTTTCATAACCTGGATGCGAAAGTAACTTACTAATCATCTTTTTCAACTTCTGCCATTCTTTCATGACATCTATCAACCTCCATGCAACATCTACATTCTTCAGACAGCCTAAAACAGAGGTTAAAAGTATTTTATTCATCTTGTTCCCAAATACATATACATGATTCATATGGGTGTTACTTTGGCTGAGCTCTGTTTGCTGGGCAAGAACACTCGACACTCCCAAGTGGGATATATTGGCCACAGATGTGGCCGTTGATTTTGATGTAAAAAAAAATGTAAATGCAAATTTAATGTCAAACACAAGGAGTGCTTGCGCAATCACCCGAGCCAGAGTTTCATGATAAAGTGCTCGACAATTCCAGATCGAATAGGAATTTGGAAATGTTGTTTTTGCGGAGAGGGGAAAACCGGAGTACCCGGAGAAAAACCTCTCGGAGCAAGGAAGAGAACCAACAACAAACTCAACCCACATATGACACCGGGTCCGGGAATCGAACCCGGGACACTTAGAAAACTTACATTACAAACATACCAAAGTATTAGCTCAGCAAAGGTGAGGGAGAAACCCCGAGAACGTTTCACAAATGTGAAGGTGGACCACATTTATCAGTTTCTTTTATCCCGGATGACAGAAACTCCCGCAACCAAGTGCTGGCTCTAATTACGTCACAAGCCACATAAAATCATTTATTTTGGTTAAATTTCCTTTGAGAGAAAACAGTCGTTGAGTGCCCCTGGTGTGTCGGTAATTGAACTCGGCGGAAATTCACTCAGTCAATCCTTGCTTGGTATTAATATCGAAACGTATAAAACTGTAAGAAAATGCTTTGTCAGTTTAGTTGTTAAGAGAACTAGAGAAAGTGGATGAAAGGAATGGAGACAAGTTATGGACGAGAGACTCTCACCTAAATGTTATAGACCTTTTTCATATTTCCCATGTGGGTTTTGCCATGTAGAGTTCCTGGTGAGTCTGTCATTTTTGAATATAAAAATCCATTTGCTTTATAGTAGGAAAGTTTGTTTTGGTTTAGTTCTGTTCCAAGATATGTTTGCACTTCACTTTCGAATATTCTCCTTTAAAGTACAGGGTCTATAGTATTCTGTTAAGGAGTACTAGTATTAAGGCACTTTGAGGCATGTGCGACATTATACATTACACTGACATCAAACAAAACAAGATGTCATGATCTAATGTTCATTATTAGCTTTCAATACATTTGATTATCATTTGTTGTGGGAGGCGCGGTGGCCTCATGGTTAGTGCGCTCGTCCCCGGATCGAGCTGTCCTGGTTTGAACTCTGACCAAGGACATTATGTTGTGTTCTTGGGCAAAACACTTTACTTTCACAGTGCCTCTCTCCAGCCAGGTTTATAAATGGGTACCGGCGAGCTTATTGCTGAGGCAGTAACCCTGCGATGGACTAGCATCCCATCCAGGGGAGGAGGAGAAATACTCCTAGTCGCTTCATGCTACAGAAACCGGGATAAGCTCCGACCTGATTGGCCACGTGGCTCGTAAGCAGACTTTACCTACCTATCATTTGAAGTTCTTTGGAAGAGAGATGATCGTTTCAATAAAGATAAACATTTAATTGGCCGTTACACCTGAGTCCGTGATTTTTACCAGTTCTTAAGGACGTTCGCGCCCAAACGTTCCCACGTACAGATTTTTTTAAAACTTTGAATGCAGGTAGAAAATGATAAGATTAGATTAAAAACGTAAAAAAAATCGGGGGTCACCGAACTCGTCTTGAAGATACGGCGTATCACACATCATAGCATTTCTAGGATTTCCAGTCACTGGAGGCGATTCTGGCCGGTTTCATTACTATCGGCATATATTTAAGTTGAAGAATCATATCTAAGTTATGTGTTTAACACAGCATATATAGGCGTATTTGATAGATCTTTGCTACATGTGTCATTAAATCGGGTAGAATTAGCCTTAAAAAATGGAACTTCTAAGTCACGAACACCTGTATCTATGTACTAATTCGACCCTATTTGAATAGTATATGAGAAATAATTAAAACTTCCCACTTACAGATTTTTTTTGTTTTTTAGTATAATGGAAAGAATCAGAAAAGGAAGTGATCTGCAGAAAAAAAAGTGGGGGTCACCGAGCATCCAACAAAAATATTCGCACACCAAGTTAACACAAAGGTCATCAGCTCTATATTTTGTTGAGTTTTGAATCGGTGCGCGCTCGAAATACGTGACGTGGCACGCGCCACGTCATGTATAGCGTGCGCACTAGAGATGCGCAGTGGCAACGGGCGCGAACGTTCTTAATTTACAAGTCTTTGCTTTACTAGTCTGTGCATCACAAGTACGTTTTACTAGTGTCACGTTACTGTACAAAAAACGCATAGAAACATTTAACGACTTTTTTGTTTTTTTCTCAAATGTGGCCTTGTTTCGTTCGGATTGCGTGATTATAGAAATCCTTTTTTAGCTAGCCGCACAAAGAGTTGTTTCAGTTTCGTTTCCCACGTCATCGAAATATATTAGGTCTCTTCCACGCGAACATTTTCGTTTTTAAGGAGCTGTCCCTGGAGCAAATAGGAGTTTATAGGAGTCTTTTGGAGTTTATACACAACTTGGAGTTTTCTCACCCCAGGAGTCAAGATCAGACGTAAGTCACGATCGTTACGTTTATATTAGTTTTTCGTTGCGCTTTCTGTCGTCAGATTTTCAATTTGGTTCGTTTCTTTAGCTTAGACAATCTTGCGTTTCTCTCTAGTTTTCACCGCAACTGTTGTAGCAAGTCGGCTAGCCTGATTCCCCATTAAGACCACTAAACGTACTTAAGATCTGCTGTCCGTCTTTTACTGCATTGTGGTTGACCTGGCGAACCCAATCACGCTGTACCCTGTGTCTGCCGTGCTGGGAACGCGACAACTAGTCCTCGTTTAAAGGTCAAATGTAACGAAATTGGGCCTGGTTTGATTTTGACTTAAAATAAAAGATTATAATCAAAATAATCGTAATCCAAAGTTTTACATGATTTCATTAAAACATCGCCGAGATATTTGACGTTGAAAATGGCCCTTTTTCTTCGCCTTACAAACGGAACGGTTCGTGGAAACGTCGGAAAATTGTCGGAACTGGATTTTGTGACGTCATAATTGGTGAGCTTCCCGTTCAGAACAGAGAGCAAACACAGCAAACATGGGTGTTTTTATTGTAGTAGTCGTTCAAAATCTATGGAATGAGCCTTGTTACTCCCTTTAGAAGATGAGAAACCATCAGGGAATAGCTCACGTTGGTTAAAACGAGGATAGTATTGATAGAAGATGGAATTTTAACCGCCTGTTCGAATCATCTGCAAGCTACATCTCGTCTTCTTCCGGTCAGCAAACTTTTTAGAGAAACCTCTTGGAGCAATGTGTTTCGTAATGGCTTAGCTGGGTTTCAAGTTCAATCCCAAAGACAAAAACAGAGAAGCTGTACCAAATGTCGTAATTGTAAAGCCATGTATTGACGACGAACACCCTACGAACAAACGCTCTTCAAGCAAGGAATGCTGTTGTTCGGCAGCCATATTGTGACGAGCAGAGAGCGAGGTAAAGTCGCTGTATATAAAAGCTATTGCTGTGTTTTCTTATATCAAGTTTGAATTTTCAGATACTTAATGTAATTTTCTAAACTCAGTCTAGTGGAAATAAAACATTAGCGGTTGGATGATTCTGTAAAACGATTTCACGCCATTGTGATTTGTTATTGAGATTTAAAGCAAGATTTAATTTAAGAAAAGCCTAAATAAATCATCTTGAATTACCGATTTTCAGCACCAACATTGTCATTTAATAGTTGAACAAAATAAAAACTTATTTTTACAAGAGTATTTTGTATTTTTTTCGTTCTTAGTCCAGCTGTTAGTCGTAATTTGCTGCGATGAAGTAATTGCTTACGGAGGAGACTGCCATGTTCAGGAAGAAGGGAGTGGTTACTAGCCTGGGGGGAGTTATTTAAAATGTTTTCACCTAAGTTTGATACTCAGCTCAAACTGAAGGGCAACAATATAATAGATTTTAATATCTAGCCAAAAAGTTACAAAACTGAAATTAATATTCTCGCTAACCCTTGGTTAGCTTAATTGGGCTTTGAACAACCCAGCCCTGAAGGAGACTAATCTAGATGTGGCTCAAGCTTTTATTGATCCCTGAGAGATGCAATCCTGCCTGAGCCATCCTAAAACAGACCTACAAATAAAAGCTAAAAATGGTACCCAGTGCTTTTATCTAGGATTTCATACCTGATATTGATAGGCCTATGTATGACTGTATTTTTTTAACTCTCACTTGTAACCCTAAGTGATACTTTGTTGGGTCAAGACAAAGCATTTCACCTTGAATACCTTAAGTCAGGGCTGTAGCCAGTATGAGGCAAATTCAGGCAATTGCCTCAACCATATTTGTTTCCATTTCTGTTTCTTTTTTTGTAGTAGAAAGTAAGTTGTTGTTAGAAAGAGAATTTAACTGTGGACATTGCCTCAGTCAATTTTTTTTCTCACTATGGCCCTGCTGTAAGAAATGCTATAATGCTATTGTAAATTTTGATTGCTCATCAACTTTTTATTGGAACAAAGGATTGAATGTACTAATCACAAGCCCCTTTGTGATATAAATGGTACTGCCTAATCATTCGTTGACCTCATTGCCTGCTGAAGACAAGCAGGCTGAGTAGTTGATGCATTGCAAATCTACATCTCTAGTGCCCTCATCATGAGACAAATGATAATACCACAGTCATCCACAGCCTTTTCACATGAGAGTACCTTGGCTTGGAGTTTGCAATCAATTTATCAAGCTCAATAAGCTCTGTTTAAAACCCTAAAAGTTTATATATTTGTCTTTTAGCATGTCTAATTAAAACTGTAGAAGTTACTGAAGTGGCTGTCCCGCTAACAGCGGTCCGGTCAATTTCGGGTCAGAAAAAAGTTAGCCTTTATATTTTTTGGACGAAAAGGACTTAGTGTGTATATACTAAAACCAGTATGTTTTGTTGTAATTTCTGCTTTTCTTTTTTGCTACGCCCCGAAACGACTTCAGCTGTCTGAGGAGAGATTTTTGGTCGATTCAGTTATCAAAATTCGTGACTTTTCCAGATCGCGCTGCCTTAAAACAAGGACGTATTGCTCCATATCGACCAGACCACAGCATTCAGGTACATCCGAAGTGCTTTGCACCGAAATTTCGTTACGGTTGGATAAAAATTGGATAACCGCAAAAAAATCTAAGATACCTCACTGCGTCGCTTGTGAAAATGAATAAATAATTAGCTATAAGGAAGACTCAAAATATCAAAAGTGGCACCTAAACTAGGTTTAAAATGACATTTACAGCAAAGATCTTTCCATACTCTAACAGATTCTGGAGTTAAACTTGCGGGTATCATCCTTCATTAGACGCGAGCGAACTCTGCAGTTGAACACAAATTACTGCATAATTATGCAAATGTCACGCAATTCGCGGCTAGCGTGATGGCGATTGAATGGAGGCAACCGGATAAGAATGATGTTTGGGAGTCCAGAATTTCCTTTCATTCTGGAAATATCTTATATGCGTAACTTAGTACCCCTTATCTTGGATTGATATTGATGGAAATAGACGAAAGAATGTTTTCAAGTTAATTATGCAAATGCCAACACTCACAGCCAGAGCTAAGGGCGGATGCGAGTTGAAAGCAAACAAGCGGAAAATATTTAACGTTGTTTCAACAGCCCAGAAGTCCTGTTTCATACAAAGTAAATCACATTTATCCATAATTACCCTTGGCTTAGCTTTCTTTGGGTTCATATTAAGACTCCACTGAGATAACAAGGAAACTTGGCACTTTTAGGTCTAAAAGATTTCTTACCGACCTATAAATAAGATTTCAAGGAACAACTCAAAATACAGACGACATTCTTTTTTCACAGTTTACGTGCCATTTACTCCTTTTTTAGCGGCCATTTCTTTTTTAATCATGTTAAATGGCAGCTGTCTGAGAAGTAAAAATTTTATCGCACACAAGCCAAGCTTATCACGTACCATCTAACCTTCCCTCTTAAAATCGCCGCATCCATCCGCATCTTTATAAAAAAGGAAACAGTTTGTCTCACAAGTTGCCATGTGTTCGCACCAGCTTATCACAACATGTTTTTGTGATATGATCTCTAGTATAAAAAGGTTCGAAATTTGCATAGTTATTTTTTCTTTCAGATGTAGTTTGCTGAACCATTTTTCTGGATGCGGAAGAGGTGGAAAAGTCGATTTATTGTGAGCATGACAAGTTCCTTAAGGACGTTCGCGCGAAAGTTTTCTGACATTGATTTTTTCTGAAAATTTTGCCATTGAAAGATGATGCATAGAGTTAGTGATGTCAGAAATGTAAAAAATTGGGGGGTCACCGACTTCGTTTCAGAGAGAACATCGCCGGAAAAACACCTAAATCTGAGTAAATCGGGCTTCATCGGCGAAAATGACCACAGTGGCTGAAAGTCCCAAAATATTGCAATTAGAGCTTTCAAGGGAAGTGTTCTCTGCCAAATATGGTTTAACTGGACCTATTAAGAGAATTTAGTCAACTGATGAGGGCCCTCAAATAACAAGTTCGCATTTAGCGACCATTGTTTCACGTGCCTTGCAGCCGCAAGATGGCAGAATTCCATGTCCCGTGGACAGAAATCTTGAATTTTTTTTAACTTCCCACATTGATTTTTTGCTCATTTTTGGAAAGTGTGGAGATAATTGTAAATTAAATCTGTTTCTGAAAAGAAAAGTAGGGGTCACCGAACGTTCAAGATCGTTAAAGCCAATCAAAACTATAGCAATGGGCACCTGCCCTATCATTGTTCATTTTAGAACTTAGCGCGCGCGCTCGATGCATGACGTGGCACGTGAATTTCGTGCGCAGTAAGAATGCGCAGTAACAATTGGCGCGAACGTCCTTAAATACCTGAAAGACCTTGTTCTGCAAACTCGCAAGTATGAAAAATCATTTCTAGAGCAGTTCGGTTAGATGGTACGTGATAAGCTTGGCTTGTGTGCGATAAAATTTTTACTTCTCAGACAGCTGCCATTTAACATGATTAAAAAAGAAATGGCCGCTAAAAAAGGAGTAAATGGCACGTAAACTGTGAAAAAAGAATGTCGTCTGTATTTTGAGTTGTTCCTTGAAATCTTATTTATAGGTCGGTAAGAAATCTTTTAGACCTAAAAGTGCCAAGTTTCCTTGTTATCTCAGTGGAGTCTTAATATGAACCCAAAGAAAGCTAAGCCAAGGGTAATTATGGATAAATGTGATTTACTTTGTATGAAACAGGACTTCTGGGCTGTTGAAACAACGTTAAATATTTTCCGCTTGTTTGCTTTCAACTCGCATCCGCCCTTAGCTCTGGCTGTGAGTGTTGGCATTTGCATAATTAACTTGAAAACATTCTTTCGTCTATTTCCATCAATATCAATCCAAGATAAGGGGTACTAAGTTACGCATATAAGATATTTCCAGAATGAAAGGAGATTCTGGACTCCCAAACATCATTCTTATCCAGTTGCTGCCATTCAATCGCCATCACACTAGCCGCGAATTGCGTGACATTTGCATAATTATGCAGTAATTTGTGTTCAACTGCAGAGTTCGCTCGCGTCTAATGAAGGATGATACCCGCAAGTTTAACTCCAGAATCTGTTAGAGTATGGAAAGATCTTTGCTGTAAATGTCATTTTAAACCTAGTTTAGGTGCCACTTTTGATATTTCGAGTCTTCCTTACAGCTAATTATTTATTCATTTTCACAAGCGACCCAGTGAGGTATCTTGGATTTTTTTGCGGTTATCCAATTTTTATCCAACCGTAACGAAATTTCGGTGCAAAGCACTTCGGATGTACCTGAATGCTGTGGTCTGGTCGATATGGAGCAATACGTCCTTGTTTTAAGGCAGCGCGATCCGGAAAAGTCACGAATTTTGATTACTGAATCGACCAAAAATCTCTCCTCAGACAGCTGAAGTCATTTCGGGGCTTAGCAAAAAAGAAAAGCAGATATTACAACAAAACATACTGGTTTTAGTATATACACACTAAGTCCTTTTCGCCCAAAAAATATAAAGGCGAACTTTTTTCTGACCCGAAATTGACCGGACCGCTGTTAGCGGGACAGCCACTTCAGTAACTTCTACAGTTTTAATTAGACATGCTAAAAGACAAATATTTACATTTTTAGGGTTTTAAATAGAGCTTATTGAGCTTGATAAGTTGATTGCAAACTCCAAGCCAAGGTACTCTCATGTGAAAAGGCTGTGGATGACTGTGGTATTATCATTTGTCTCATGATGAGGGCACTAGAGATGTAGATTTACAACGCATCAACTACTCAGCCTGCTTGTCTTCAGCAGGCAATGAGGTCAACGAATGATTAGGCAGTACCATTTATATCACAAAGGGGCCTGTGATTAGTACATTCAATCCTTTTTTCCAATAAAAAGTTGATGAGCAATCAAAATTTACAATAGCATTATAGCATTTCCTACAGCAGGGCCATAGTGAGAAAAAAAATTTACTAGGCAATGTCCACAGTTAAATTCTCTTTCTAAACAACAACTTACTTTCTACTGCAAAAAAAGAAACAGAAATGGAAACAAATATGGTTGAGGCAATTGCCTGAATTTGCCTCACACAGGCTACAGCCCTGACTTAAGGTATTCAAGGTGAAATGCTTTGTCTTGACCCAACAAAGTATCACTTTAGGGTTACAAGTAAGAGTTAAAAAAATACAGTCATACATAGGCCTATCAATATCAGGTATGAAATCCTAGATAAAAGCACTGGGTACCATTTTTAGCTTTTATTTGTAGGTCTGTTTTAGGATGGCTCAGGCAGGATTGCATCTCTCAGGGATCAATGAAAGCTTGAGCCACGTCTAGATTAGTCTCCGTCAGGGCTGGGTTGTTCAAAGCCCGATTAAGCTAACAAAGGGTTAGCGAGAATATTAATTTCAGTTTTGTAACTTTTTGGCTAGATATTAAAATCTACTTATATTGTTTGCCCTTCAGTTTTGAGCTGTAGTAATCAAACTTTAGAGGTGAAAGACATTTTTAAATAAACTCCCCCCAGGCTAGTAACCACTCCCTTCTTCCTCAACATGGCAGTCGCCTCCGTAAGCAATTACTTCATCGCAGCAAATTACGACTAACAGCTGGACTAAGAGCGAAAAAAATGCAAAATACTCTTGTAAAAATAAGTTTTTATTTTGTTCAACTATTAAATGACAATGTTGGTGCTGAAAATCGGTAATTCAAGATGATTTATTTAGGCTTTTCTTAAATTAAATCTTAAGCTTTAAATCTCAATAACAAATCACAATGACGTGAAATCGTTTTACAGAATCATCCAACCGCTAATGTTTTATTTCCACTACACTGAGTTTAGAAAATTACATTAAGTATCTGAAAATTCAAACTTGATATAAGAAAACACAGCAATAGCTTTTATATACAGCGACTTTACCTCGCTCTCTGCTCGTCACAATATGGCTGCCGAACAACAGCATTCCTTGCTTGAAGAGCGTTTGTTCGTAGGGTGTTCGTCGTCAATACATGGCTTTACAATTACGACATTTGGTACAGCTTCTCTGTTTTTGTCTTTGGGATTGAACTTGAATCCCAGCTAAGCCATTACGAAACACATTGCTCCAAGAGGTTTCTCCTAAAAAGTTTGCTGACCGGAAGAAGACGAGATGTAGCTTGCAGATGATTGGAACAGGCGGTTAAAACTCCATCTTCTATCAATACTATCCTCGTTTTAACCAACGTGAGCTATTCCCTGATGGTTTCTCATCTTCCAAAGGGAGTAACAAGGCTCATTCCATAGATTTTGAACGACTACTACAATTAAAACACCCATGTTTGCTGTGTTTGCTCTCTGTTCTGAACGGGAAGCTCACCAATTATGACGTCACAAAATCCAGTTCCGACAATTTTCCGACGTTTCTGCGAACCGTTCCGTTTGTAAGGCGAAGAAAAAGGGCCATTTTCAACGTCAAATATGTCGGCGATGTTTTAATGAAATATGTAAAACTTTGGATTACGATTATTTTAATTATAATCTTTTATTTTAAGTCAAAATCAAACCAGGCCCAATTTCGTTACATTTGACCTTTAAACGAGGACTAGTTGTCGCGTTCCCAGCACGGCAGACACAGGGTACAGCGTGATTGGGTTCGCCAGGTCAACCACAATACAGTAAAAGACGGACAGCAGATCTTAAGTACGTTTATTGGTCTTAATGGGGAATCAGGCTAGCCGACTTGCTACAACAGTTGCGGTGAAAACTAGAAAGAAACGCAAGATTGTCTAAGCTAAAGAAACGAACCAAATTGAAAATCTGACGACAGAAAGCGCAACGAAAAACTAATATAAACGTAACGATCGTGACTTACGTCTGATCTTGACTCCTGTGGTGAGAAAACTCCAAGTTGTGTATAAACTCCAAAAGACTCCTATAAACTCCTATTTGCTCCAGGGACAGCTCCTTAAAAACGAAAATGTTCGCGTGGAAAAGACCTAATATATTTCGATGACGTGGGAAACTAAACTGAAACAACTCTTTGTGCGGCTAGCTAAAAAAGGATTTCTATAATCACGCAATCCGAACGAAACAAGGCCACATTTGAGAAAAAAACAAAAAAGTCGTTAAATGTTTCTATGCGTTTTTTGTACAGTAACGTGACACTAGTAAAACGTACTTGTGATGCACAGACTAGTAAAACAAAGACTTGTAAATTAAGAACGTTCGCGCCCGTTGCCACTGCGCATCTCTAGTGCGCACGCTATACATGACGTGGCGCGTGCCACGTCACGTATTTCGAGCGCGCACTGATTCAAAACTCAACAAAATATAGAGCTGATGACCTTTGTGTTAACTTGGTGTACGAATATTTTTGTTGGATGCTCGGTGACCCCCACTTTTTTTTCTGCAGATCACTTCCTTTTCTGATTCTTTCCATTATACTAAAAAACAAAAAAAATCTGTAAGTGGGAAGTTTTAATTATTTCTCATATACTATTCAAATAGGGTCGAATTAGCACACAGATACAGGTGTTCGTGACTTAGAAGTTCCATTTTTTAAGGCTAATTCTACCCGATTTAATGACACATGTAGCAAAGATCTATCAAATACGCCTATATATGCTGTGTTAAACACATAACTTAGATATGATTCTTCAACTTAAATATATGCCGATAGTAATGAATCCGGCCAGAATCGCCTCCAGTGACTGGAAATCCTAGAAATGCTATGATCTGTGATACGCCGTATCTTCAAGACGAGTTCGGTGACCTCCGATTTTTTTTACGGTTTTAATCTAATCTTATCATTTTCTACCTGCATTCAAAGTTTTAAAAAAATCTGTACGTGGGAACGTTTGGGCGCGAACGTTCTTAAGAACTGGTAAAAATCACGGACTCAGGTGTAACGGCCAATTAAATGTTTATCTTTATAGAAACAATCATCTCTCTTCCAAAGAACTTCAAATGATAGGTAGGTTAAGTCTGCATACGAGCCACGTGGCCAATCAGGCCGGAGCTTATCCCGGTTTCTGTAGCATGAAGCGACTAGGAGTATTTCTCCTCCTCCCCTGGATGGGATGCTAGTCCATCGCAGGGTTACTGCCTCAGCAATAAGCTCGCCGGTACCCATTTATACACCTGGGTGGAGAGAGGCATTGTGAAAGTAAAGTGTTTTGCCCAAGAACACAACATAATGTCCTTGGTCAGGGTTCAAACCAGGACAGCTCGATCCGGGGACGAGCGCACTAACCATGAGGCCACCGCGCCTCCCACAACAAATGATAATCAAATGTATTGAAAGCTAATAATGAACATTAGATCATGACATCTTGTTTTGTTTGATGTCAGTGTAATGTATAATGTCGCATATGCCTCAAAGTGCCTTAATACTAGTACTCCTTAACAGAATACTATAGACCCTGTACTTTAACGGAGAATATTCGAAAGTGAAGTGCAAACATATCTTGGAACAGAACTAAACCAAAACAAACTTTCCTACTATAAAGCAAATGGATTTTTCTATTCAAAAATGTCAGACTCACCAGGAACTCTACATGGCAAAACCCACACGGGAAATATGAAAAAGGTCTATACCATTTAGGTGAGAGTCTCTCGTCCATAACTTGTCTCCATTCCTTTCATCCACTTTCTCTAGTTCTCTTAACAACTAAACTGACAAAGCATTTTCTTACAGTTTATACGTTTCGATATTAATACCAAGCAAGGATTGACTGAGTGAATTTCCGCCGAGTTCAATTACCGACACACCAGGGGCACTCAACGACTGTTTTCTCTCAAAGGAAATTTAACCAAAATAAATGATTTTATGTGGCTTGTGACGTAATTAGAGCCAGCACTTGGTTGCGGGAGTTTCTGTCATCCGGGATAAAGAAACTGATAAATGTGGTCCACCTTCACATTTGTGAAACGTTCTCGGGGTTTCTCCCTCACCTTTGCTGAGCTAATACTTTGGTATGTTTGTAATGTAAGTTTTCTAAGTGTCCCGGGTTCGATTCCCGGACCCGGTGTCATATGTGGGTTGAGTTTGTTGTTGGTTCTCTTCCTTGCTCCGAGAGGTTTTTCTCCGGGTACTCCGGTTTTCCCCTCTCCGCAAAAACAACATTTCCAAATTCCTATTCGATCTGGAATTGTCGAGCACTTTATCATGAAACTCTGGCTCGGGTGATTGCGCAAGCACTCCTTGTGTTTGACATTAAATTTGCATTTACATTTTTTTTTACATCAAAATCAACGGCCACATCTGTGGCCAATATATCCCACTTGGGAGTGTCGAGTGTTCTTGCCCAGCAAACAGAGCTCAGCCAAAGTAACACCCATATGAATCATGTATATGTATTTGGGAACAAGATGAATAAAATACTTTTAACCTCTGTTTTAGGCTGTCTGGAGTACTTTTATAGCTCTGTAGGTTAATTTGCGCTAAAAAGAATTTATCTCTTCGGTTATTCTTGGGGAACTTGAGCACTCTCGAATTTATTAGGGCTTTTTTGTCCATTTCCCGAAAACCTTAGGTCTCATCGACTTGCCGAAAATGATAGCAGGCCTACTCTGGGACCTTAAGTCGCCGTAACTTAAGGCGACTTTGGGCAATTTAAGGCGACTTAAGGAGACTTAAGCTAAATTGGCAAAAAATCATTGCGACTTTAGGCGATTTAAGGCGACTTAAGGCGATTTAAGGCGACTTAAAGCGATTTTATTTCACTCTAGTAATAAAACTTAAAGTTAGTAAAGTCCATAAAATTCAACAATATTCACAGAATCCCTCACAATAAACCAATATTAGCTAAAACATATTTTATGATAATTATCTTGCTTACTTTTGTATTGCTATAAGTCACCATAGTCTCAAGTATCCCAGTTTCAAACCATTTTAGCTAAAAATGGTTAGAGAATTACCACAACAGTTATTGTCCAATTCATAGTCCAAGCTAGTCAATAAATAGCCAGGAATCAACATGGCGACTGGTATATGCCTAAAGTAATTATATCAAAATACGAAGCAACATCTAGCAATACTATAAAAAATGTGTAAATAGTGACATAACTTTTAAGTTTAAGAAAATAGAGATGATTTACAGAAAACTAATAAATTTTACACAAAATAATTAAAGTTACACAAGATTCTTTGCATGTATTAAGTTTAATTATTTCACAAAGCTTTGTTGCTTTGGGGCTCTTACTTGGTGTAGAAGATACAGTTGGCGTACAACAATAGAAAACAAAAAGACAAAAGAACAGGGAAAACAATGAACAAAATAGGTTAGTGAGGCGGTTTTCTATTGTGATGTGTCTTGCGTTGTCCTGTGTCTTCCACACCAAGGATCCTTCACAAATAATTTTACCAAGGTAACAATTTTTATAATTATTTTTATTATTATGTTTATTATAAAAATTGTTACCTTGGTAAAATTGTCTCTAATATTTTTGGTACTTGTATTGTCGATTTTGGCATAGAAGTTAGGCAAACCACATGCCTTTCCAACAGCATCCATAGTTCATTGGTCCTTTTCAGGGACCCTGTTGTTCTCCTGCCTTTGTCAGAGAAAACACCCCCGATACCATTTTGTCAACCACGTGATAACTTCTTGTCCTTGGAAAGAAGACTTCCTTTCCTGTCTTCCCAACCACTTTCTTGCACCATAAAACGTTGACGTCTCACTTACAGAGAACCGAATTTTGTTGGAAGATCTTTACTTCCGCTGATCGGATCACCAGGACTTAGTTCCAAGTTTTGACTTGGTTCAACCCCGCAGCGTTTGACCTACAAAAAATGAAATAAGTTAAAGTTTTGTGTTTGGGCTTGTGACAGTATTAAGCTGCATTTATTTAGTCAGCAGAAACTAAATACAAGTATCAGGCTGACTTTGACACAAGAATTATAAAATAGAGCTGATTAAAATACCTTGCAGCTGTCCAGAAATTATTGAGTCACAACGTTATACAAACTGATGCTTGCACTACGAACACTGCCTTCCGCCATTTTAATTCTCCCAGTAACCTTTGCGCCGTTATCTAGTTTCCATGCTTCGAAGTGAGGAGCGGGACACCTCGCGAGTTTCCCTTCTTTTCGCCCGTACCGCGGAACATTCGAGCTGGCCATACTATCTGCTATAGCGAAAAAATTTCTTTACTTTACCTCGAATTGTGTCGCCAGGACGATTTTTCTTTCCACAATACAAGCAGGTAGCCAGTTAATAGAAACAAGGTGGACTGTCTCTGTGGGTGTAGACTTCAAAGATTGCAGGCCAGCATGATAATCTACCCCACGAGGGAAAAGCACGTGAGTGAGCGTGAGTGGTGTTCTCGTGTGGTTCTCGTGTGTACTTCAGTAACGGGATAAACTAAGTCACGTGATCAAATGTTGGACCGGCGGCCATGTTTGCTGCTGAAAGTTTTTCTCGGAATAGGAGAGGTTCATTCGTCTATGTTGAACATCAAACTAACGATATATACGGAAAAACTGTTAAAGCCTTATGCTAGATAAATATTTATGCCTTTAGTAGGTTCGTTGAGTTGCAAAGTTCGAACGTGAACAGTTGGTCGAATACAGTGGTGGAAGCTTGTAGTGCAGGTTTATGCTGGAGAAATAGCCCACTTTTGTCACTCTTTTGCTCTGGGTAAGTAAAGTGTCTAAACTTTAGCTTCAGTTCAGTTCAAATGACTTTGGATTACCACATTTGTACTACTCAATGTAAAAGTGACTGGCAAAAATGTAGCTTTTCTCCAGAATACCTTTCTATTTAATTTTGTTTTTACTTTGATGACCCAGAACTGTAAGTTTGATCTGATTCAGTAATATAAATAAATTATTGCAGCCACAGTCATTTGCTTTTTTTGCCATCAATCATATTTTTATTCATTTCCTGGAGATAACACAGTGTCAACCTTTTGATCAACTCACAATGAAATACAAAACAAAAATTAAGTAGGAGTATACATTGTCACAGAGACATTTCCTAATTCAGTATTGTTTGCAGGAATTAATCATGCTATTTAACACATGGTGGTTTGACAGGTGCACAACTGTTATAACATGGGGTTTCCATGTATGTGGAAGCCATTGCCTACCTCATATCAACTCGGTACTCCATTGCAGGGTTTCCTTCCCCCCCCCCCCCCCCCCACAACCACCTCCTAGTTTTACATCTGGGAGAGGGGGAAGGGCATTGCGAGAGTACAGTATCTTACCCAAGAACACAATGGGTGATCCCTGCTAGGGGACAAAATAGGACTTCTTAATCATTTGGCTATCATGCCTCCTCCTCTGATCCTTATGATTGGAGCTGAGTTTACCTATTGTCCAGCTTAATATCCTCCTTATGGTACAATTTAAAAGGAGGGAACCCTTATAACATTGTGTAACCAATATCGACCTAAGGTGACTTTAGTCGACTTAAGGCGACTTTAGGCGACTTAAGGCGACTTAAGGCGACTTAAGGCGACTTAAGGCGACTTTAGGCGACTTAAGGCGACTTAAGGTCCCAGAGTAGGCCTGATAGCTGACCTCTTAATGACATTTTTAACAATCCAAAAACAGACATTAAATTTCTCATATCACGAAAGTTCGAGGTGACAATTTTCTTAAGAGGGAATGTCCACTAAGATCAAGCCATATAGAAAATATGTGGAACATGATCAAAAATCAAAATTTTTCATATTCCTCCTACAGATAGCCTACGGCAGGCATGGAAACTTGGTGGGTTTATTTTTCTTGAAATAGTTTTTAAATCCGCCAAAAAATCACAAATTCGTTGCGGTCTCAAGTCTGGTCAAAAACACCCAAGATTTTGTGACTCATACCTTATCATAAACTCTGATCATAAGCTCTAATCAATCCGCATCACGGTAACACTCCAGTTTGAGCTTGGAAAGGTATTGCTGAGAGGTTTACAAGTCTTTTGAGGCCAATTATTCTTTTGTGCATTAATTTTGAAGTCCACAACGAGCCGCTTAAGGCCGGAATACACGAGGGAGCTTGCTCCTGAAACACTCTCCGGAAACACGCTCCCGAGTAAGTACCTCAACCAGTACACACGAAGGACACGACGGACACGAGGGAGCTGAATGATGAAACAACCCGATGGGGGCATGGGAACTAGTTTTTATAAATCCAACATGGCGGCGAACAGCTCTGGATTGAAAAAGAAAAAACTGGTTCTTTTAAATACTTTGTTGCGACTTGATTTCCATAGTCTTTACACTTTTTATTTTAGAGAACAGGGTTATCTCTGTAGAGGTCTATTACTAGTCTTGACACTCCATGAAGTTTCTTCGCTTTTTTTAATGTCGATTATCTGCACAGAATATTCCTCTACTCCTTCGGCCGCCATTTTGAAAGTAAGTTCGCAATGAGTTGTGGAAGAAAAAATAAGCAATTTGATTGGCCAACTGGAGACACGTCATCATGGCAAACAAATTTCAGTACACACCAGGGAGCTTGCTCCTGAAACAGACTCGTGCAACTGATTTGCCCCTGGAGCATGCTCCCTCATATCAAACCAGTTTAAAATGAGGGAGCAAAACTCGGGAGCAAAAGTTTTGTTGCGCAACATATTTTTTCACTAGAAATCGTTGGTGCAGACGAGGGAGCTTTGCTCCGGGAGCGTGTTGCAGGGGCGTGCTGCGGGAGCAAGCTCCCTCGTGTGTACCGGCCTTTAAAATCACTAAAATTTGCTTCCTCAAAATTCTTAATTATGCGCACTTTTTCAAACGGCAAATTCGCCACCCGGTAAAACAACTTAAATTCTGACATTTCGAAAGAAGAAATGTTAGTGAAAAGCCTGGTATCATTTTCGGGCTTTTCATCAGCTATGAGTACTGATGCTCTCAAAATCATGATAATCACAACACCAATCTTCCAGAAAACAATAAGCAAGTGCCTGTGACCAGATTATCAAAAGCAACGTGAAAATGTCTCTTGCATTTAATATCCTCGGTGTTTGAACTTAAACTATGGTAGAAAAGTCATGTTCAGCTCACCATCTGTAAGATAGTAAATTCAAATGTTAGTACTGGTGTACAAGAATCCTGTACCATTGCGACGGGTAGAGCGCGCCGAATGTTACGATAAGTTACGTTTCGGCGATCTTTATCTCTTTGATTGGCACTTTTGCCATATTTGGAATACACACGAGCGGCTTACCAGGTTAGCTTGCTCGGCGCTTGTTGTTGTGTGACAATTCGACAATTCGTGCTGTCGAATTTTCCTGTACCGGCTCCTATGGTTTGCAGAGGAGATGTAGCTTCAAATTGGGAATTTTTCCGACAACAATGGGAAAACTACGAAGTCGCCACAGAGCTAATTCAGCAGAAAATGGCAGTCCGACTAGCTTCACTCTGTTGACTCCGATCGATCATGGATAAAGAATGCTTGCAAATTTACAGAAATTTGAGCTTGACGCCCGAGCAGCAAGAGAGTGTATAAGGCTGTCTGGAAGCACTAGAAGCTTTTTGCGAGCCGCAGCGAAATATTGTCTATGAAAGATATGTTTTCAACTCCTGTGTTCAAAGCCAAGGCGAACATGTGGACGCCTATGTCAGTCGCCTGCGAAAACTAGCCTCTTCTTGTGATTTCGGTACGCTTACCGACGAATTAATTCGTGACAGGCTGGTGATCCGTGTACAAGACAGGGATTTGAAAGGTCGGCTACTCAAGCAAAAAGGATTATCGTTGCAGAAAGCGTTGGAAGTGAGCAAGTCAAACGAAGTCACGAAGCAGCAGTTAAAATCTTTGGAAAAAGAAGAAAAGAGCAGCGTGGAAGAGATACACGACAGGCCGATCGCGACACAAGAAGCTTAAAAAAAACTTCCAATCAAAGTACCCTGAAACCGCACGACTCGAAAATGGAACCAGATCAGACGCCAAAAGAAACAGATGGAAAAGGCAAAACACCATCGAAAGGAAAGTGCAAGTATTGTGGCAATCAGATGCACCGTAAAAGACGAGACTGTCCTGCGTTTGGCCAGGTGTGTCGTAAGTGCAATAAAAGCAATCACTTCGCGTCAGTGTGCAACGCCAAACGGTCGAATTCAGTGAATGTTGGCCTAAACGAAGATAACTCTGATTCGGATCTCTCTGTGCTTCAAGTGGAAACTGCGTCAACCTTAGCCCGCAAAGGCAAGCAAGTTCTTACCGAGTTGAGGACGCAGACCACGTTAAGTACAAGAAATCCGTGGTTTGTCAGCTGGACACTGGAGCATTGTGTAACTTGATCAGCTATTGAGACCTCTCAATTCTTTTACAGAACGGGAAGTCTAAAGTAGAACAGAGTTCAGTCTAACTCAAGATGTAAGATGGCTCAATCATGCGGCCCATAGGAGAAACGGTTTTAAAAGTTAAACACAATGGCAGCTACCACACCCTAACGTTTCAAGTGGTAGATAGCCCAAACAAGCCCCCTCTTGTTAGCTGAATCATGTGAAATGCTGGGTCTACTGCAGTTCAACCTGAACATTCCACTAGATGTCCATGTCGTGGAAAGTACACCTAAGCTCCCTCTCTCCAAAGATACCATCTTAAACACGTTTAAAGATGTTTTTGAAGGACTGGGTCACATTGGTAGCTCCACATTTGTGACTGACGAAACAGTGAAACCAGTACAACACACACCAACACGTGTTCCTGTCGCCTTACTAAATGAGGTGGAAGAAACGTTACTGGATCTTGAGAAAAAAGGCATCATCAAGAAAGTCACTGCTCCTACCGAATGGATAAGCAGCATGGTTATAGTGGCATAACCGGGCAAGATAAGAATCTGCTTAGACCCCTCGAGACTTCAACAAAGCTTTAAAAAGACCCAAGTACCAGACGTTGGAAGAAATCCTTCCTCGACTAGCAAAGGCAAAGATTTTCTCAACACTGGATGCAAAAGACGGATTCTAGCAGATCGGTCTTGACGAGGAAAGCAGTATGAAAACCACATTCTGGACCCCCTTTGGACGATAACGGTACTTGAGAATGCTATTTGGAGCTAGCCAAGCGCCGGAAGAGCCGAGTGCAAGCTCCATGAGAAGTTAGGCGACATTCCCGGTGTAGTGGTCTTGCGATACGATGTCCTAGTCATGGGATATGGAGCGACTCAAGAAGAAGCCATTGAAGACCATGACAGCAACCTGATCAAGCTTCTACAAAGAGCTAGAGGAACAAACCTGAAGCTAAACAAGTCCAAAATTAAGCTCAGACAACCAGAGGTGAAATTCATGGGACATCACCAACCAAGGTTTTAAACCCGACCCAGACAAGGTGAAGGCAGTTGATGAGATGCCGGCCTAGACCGACCCGCAAGAAGGAACTCGCGACTCTTCTGGGTTTCGTGAGCTATCTGTCGAAATTTCTACCCCGGCTTGCAGAGGTAACTCAGCCATTGCGTGAGCTCACAGCCAAAGACGCGCCCTCCCTATGGTGACATCAACATGAATCAGCATTCGCCAGCGTCAAACAGTTAGTAGCTGATCACCCAGTGTTAAAGTTTTACGACCCAAGAGCTGAAGTCACTCTGCAGTGCGACGCAAGCGAGTTCGGCATTGGTGCCACGTTACTCCAAGGTGGTCAGCCTGTTGCATTCGCGTCACGTACCTTTTCACGCACAGAACGGAATTACGCACAGCTTGAGAAAGAGGGTCTAGCTATCGTTTTTGGATGTCAGCGTTTTGATCAGTATCTAGCCCGAAAAAACAAGATTGTCGTCGAAACGGATCACAAACCACTACAGCCCATATTCAAGAAGCCTATTCACGCAGCGCCATGTCATGCGCCATGCCATACCTTCATAGGATGCTATTACGACTGTTGCGCTATAATCTTGATGTCATCTACAAGAAAGGCAGCCTGATGTTCAAGTGTACGCAAAAGAGTTGGAGAGCATGAGCCCCTTTGATGCTATTAAGTTGTCGCCCGAGAGATTAGTCCAACTCCAAACATGCACAGCTCAAGACCCGATTCTGATGACACTCAAGACCACCGTCATCGCTGGATGGCCAGAGCTAAGAGAGCAAGTGCCTATTCCTATCAGAGAGTATTAACTCTACCGAGATGAGATCTCTGTGCACAACGGACTGCTCTTCAAGAATCACTGAGTTATTGTTCCTAAGCTGCTACGGGCAGAGATCCTATCTAGGATTCACTCCAGTCACCACCTCATGAGGTAGAATCGTGTCTAAGGAAAGCCAGAGATGTTGTGTTTTGGCCAGGCATGAGCAATGAAATCAAAGAAAGTGTCGCCAACTCTCAGATATGTGCAGATTTCCAAGCTCGCAATCCTCGACAGCCACAACAAACACACGAGATCCCAGACAGACCCTGGAGCAGAGTAGCAGCTGATCTCTTCAGTCTTCATAGTAAGAACTATATAGTCCTTGTAGACTATTACTCTAACTTTCTTAAAGTTAGCGAATTGCCAGACACCTCAGCTTGTTCGGTAATCCTGTTCTTGAAGGAGCAATTCAGTCGCCACGGAATCCCTGACAGACAACGGTTCACAGATTGTTAGCCGAGAGTTCATACAGTTTACTATAGACTAGGAATTCAAGCATGTTACTTCCTCTCCCCGCTACCCCAAATCTAATGGCAAAGCGAAATCAGCGGTCAAAGTAGCAAAGAATCTGTTTAAGAAAGCTATCAAGGATGGCATAAATCCCTGGTCAGCCCTTCTGGACTATCGAAATACCCCCACCGAAGTATGAAATCAAGTTCGGCTGAGAGACTGATGTCGAGAAGAACACGAACGTTGTTACCAACAGCAACCAGCCTACTCTACCCTAAAGCTGTAGAAGGAGTTGAAGACCAGATCAAACAGAAGAAACAGAGGGCCAAGTACTATCATGATCGCACAGCCAAACTTCTTGTTCAGGGAGTGAGAGTTGCACCTACAGAACGCAGGAAGCCATGGAAGAGTGCAAGGTGTGTGCAGAAGCTGTCTGACCGTTCCGACTTGGTAAGGACCTCGAAAGAAACAGTTCGCAGGAACCGACAAAGTTTGAAACCTACACCACCGCCAAAGCCCTCAAAGTCCTACCCAATGCCACCCTCGCATGCTGTTGAGGAAACAGTTCAAATCTCACCTGAGGCTGCAAGCATTACCTCTATATCATCTGGTACTCAGCAAACCGCCACCGAGACTCACAGTACCACCGGTTCACCAGAGAAAGCACCTGTCGCACCTGTTACAAGGACTAGGACAAGGGTCATCAAACCACCCTCCCGCTCCCAGGACTTTGTCAAGACCTAGGCTTGGTTTTTAGAAAGACTTTGAACATTTAAACAATTTAATACCGGTTTATGTTGTTAGTTTAATCCGTTCGTTGTCGTTCTACAGTGACCAGTTTGTTTCAGGTCACATCAAGCTTCATTTTGTTTATAGTTTTATTTCCTGTTACTTCTTTTGTATGAGAAGGGAAATGTTACGATAATTCACGCTTCGAAATCTTTATCTCTTTGATTTGCACTTTTGCCATATTTGGAATAAACACAAGCGGCTTGCCAGGTTAGCCTGCTCGACAGTTAATGGCACTTGTTGTAAACAGCGAAGTACATCATCTTGTTATTGACATTCAATCAATGACTCCAAAATAATCCATCACATTTCTATCCCGTGTTCTTGAACAGCAATCCTTAAAGCAGGGGAGGCTTCCAGCGTCAGTGCCTTGCTTGCTAAAGCGAAATAATTATAGAGTGTGTGCGTTGTCACGCAATAAAAGATGAAATCAAAAACCATTCAGTGGATAAAATTAAGAAACTGTGATATTATAGACGATAACTAAAGAAGACACCTCTCCAAGTTTAAGATTTAATAAGACGTTCAAAGCAAACAAGTTTTATTTTAAAGCTCAAAGGATCCAAACTTGATCTGTAAAATATGGCGCAAAAATCCCCGTGGAAGAGAAACTGTGTTTTTACGTGTTTTGGGCTCGGGAAGGGAAGGGGATGGAGATTATTTCCCTATATTAGCTATCAGAAATATGTGCTGCTCCAAAGGGTATGGTTATTTGAGCTGTTTATGTCTCAAAAAGGTATTAGATTTTGATTACATTGCTGTGAAACAAGGTGTGTTTTTCAATCTGGCTTGACATGAGTATTTTGTTTACAAGGCGCCGATTATTTCTGCATTAACATTGACAAATTTGTTACTCCTTCTTAAATGTTTACTGTTTGCGGCGATCATATTTAGAGCCGTTTCCCAATTTTATGGATCCGAAAATTGGGTATCTATTTTTTTTCCCCTTAGGAGGGGGTTTTGGAGTTGTGTGACGTCTTCTCTCTAATTATTTCATGTTAGAGATCAATGCTGAATGATGTATCGTATGCTGTCATGATATGTACCTATTCTGTTATATAATCACAATATGTCTAACTATTAATGAAGTTCCCTGCGTGTTTACTACTTTCCGAAAATAGTAGCGAGCTACAGAAACGCAACACCTCGGAAAATTTAGGCAAAAGTGGCCCCAAGTTATTGAAAGTTGAACTTGCATACAGCCATGAGTTGAAAGGGCAAAAGGACTTCACGTTTACTTGCTAGTGCAAGGCTGTTACAGTCCTGTAACGAATAACGTGCGATCAATTTGTGTTTGCTGCCGATGAGTGGTCAAAGGGAGAAAAACTTCCGCAGACTTGCCTGTAAATTTCCAATAATTAGAGGTGGTCCTGAATCTGCTTCCATCATCTTTTTACACTTACCAAAAACTTAAAACTTGATATGCTGATTAGAAATCAATGAAAAAAAAGGTCACAGGAGTTGTTCTTGAGTTGGCAAACCCACATTTAATCTAAAATAAATTAAAAATTAATCAAACAGTTTTTTTTTTGCAATAGTAATTATTTGCCTCATGAAAATTGGCCACCACTTTCACACCAATGTCTGTGCAGTTGTTTGATTCAATCATCGTAGTGTTGATAGGAGGCAGGTGGCCACATGCCGAATGGATAAGACACTTTACTCTCATAGTGCCTCTCTCTACTCCGGTGTTTAACTATAGGTACCGGCAAACTTAATGCTGGGGGTAATTCTGTAATGAACTGGCAACCTATCCAGAGGAGAGAAGAAATACCACTAGTAGCTTTATGCTACAGAAACCAGGATAAGTTCCAGCCTGACGAGCTCTTTGTGAAGATTTAACTTTGCTTCACAACTAAAGACCAATCTTGATCCGTCAAAAGAGAAATCCTGCAATTGCTGCAAAATGTTATGACATAAGTATCATACGAAATCAAACCATGCCACTGAGGAAATCATTACATTCATTACAGAGCAAAAAATGATATTCTCCAAAAGCTGAAAGACTAAATTCACGTCATGAAAATAATATCTCTGTCTTGTGGATATTTTTTAACAAACAAAAGAACCTCAGCTTTACAACACTAGAGACAACGCAGTGACGTCATGAAATCCAAGATGGCGGCGGGCGGAAAATTTAAAAGCCGAAATATCTTCCGTTCATTATTGTTATTAAATGTTACGTTTCCCTTGTCTAGTAAAATTTGTGATTGAGGCATTATTTGGAGCAACTTACGTCAACTCGCGCCAGCAGCCGAGATTCCCTTAAGAGCCTTTCGAAATGGTAATTTACCGAAACGATCCGGATCAATATCAGTATCTGGGCAACTGCACACCAACACCTCCCCTAACCCAACTGTAACATTAACTTATTAACTTATTATAACA